>JAHTLZ010003526.1:1325118-1360786 GCA_023846285.1 Phrynocephalus versicolor | reverse complement strand
TAGATAGATAGATAGATAGATAGATAGATAGATAGATAGATAGATAGTAGAGATGGGCACGAAATGATAGAGTAGTTTTATTATTTCTTACTTTTCCTCCAATGAGCTCAAGTTGGCTCCCTATGCCTGCCTGCCTGCCTACCTACCTACCTACCTACCTACCAACCTACCTACCTACCTACCAACCTACGTACATACATACATACATACATACATACATACATACATACATACATACATACATACATACATACATACATACATACATACATACATACATACATACATACAAGAATCTGGTAGTACAGTGGTTCCTTTTTAAATTTTGTAACCCCATTTTTCTGGTTTTCAAAACCCTCCATGGCATGGGCCCAGAATACCTGTCAGAGCGTATCTCTCAGAGGTCAGCTGAGGCCAGGCCCACTCGAATGTCGCAGGCGCGCTCACTCGGGGTGCCCACTCCTAGGGAGGCACGGAGGTCGGCCACGCGCAACCGCACCTTCTCTGTCATGGGCCCCTCTTTATGGAACCACCTTCCGAGTGAGCTGCACCTTGCACAGTCCCTGCCCGCCTTCAGAAAGGCTTTGAAAACTTTGCTTTTCAGGGAAGCATATGGCAACCTAATTTCATTTCATTTCATTTCATTTTCCCCCCTTGCCTACCACCCTTTGACCCATCTTGCCACGGTTTCCCTATTTCTTTATTTTTTGCTTGTATTGTATTGTATCTTTTTAACTTGTAAACCACCCAGAGTTCCAGATTGGAAGATGGGCGGTATAAAAATGCAACAAATAAATAAATAATAATAATAATAATAAATAGCCAAATAATCTGATAGTAATCAGCAAGTAATCACCATATTTGCATAAAATGTTTAATTTTAATGAGGCACAGTCGTATCTTCTCAGGCAGTAGAGACTCCTTTCTCCCCGAAAAGGCCTTTTTCTCTTACCTACACATACGGATTAACTTTAATGTCCTGCTCCAAAAAGTCAAGGTTTAGGGTTAGAAATTATTTAACAAGAGCTACATATAAGATGTAAAGGGGCGTGGTGGCTCAGTGAACTAAGGCTCTGAAAAACATCGGCTGCAAACTCGGCAGCTCGGCAGTTCAAATCCCGGGTGCCACGCAGCGGAGTGAGCTCCCGCTGATAACCCCAGCTCCTGCCAACCTAGAAGTTCGAAAGCATGTCAATGCAAGTAGATAAATAGATACTGCTGTAAAAAGTGGGAAGGAAAAACAGTGTTTCCTTGCAGCCATGTCGGCCACGTGGCCATGGACTTCCACAACACTGACTCTTCGGCTTGAATACAGAGATGAGCACCGCCCCTAGAGTTGGACACGACTAGCACGCATGTGCAGGGGGAACATATAGGGCGCTTTTACACAGCCCCTAAGATCCGCTGGCCACTTAAATTCGGACCAGAGATCTTGGGGGTTTGCTCCTCTTGCTGCATTCCCCCTCCGCACTCCCTTGCTCCTGTCTGCGTGAGGGGAGGGAGAAAAAAAAGGAGAAAATAATGCCAGCTCACCTCCGCTCTGCTGTTGGGAGCTGCCTCAGGAAGCATTCCAGTCTCTTAAAGGGGTGGGGGCAAAAAAAAAAAAACAAGGCGAGGAGAGCCCGGCACTCACTGCTTTGCTATCCGCATCAGAAATTTGTCATCTTCGGAGACCAGGTACTTGGAAAATGCGCTGGGACGCGCTTAGGTGGGTGTGGTCTTTAAAAGTCCAGAGCTGGTGGGAAAACAATTTTAAGCTCTGTATCTGAGAGCCCTTTGCCTCAGATTTTAGGGGTCGTGTAAAAGCACCCTTACCTTACGTTTTACATATAAGATGACCCTCAACCCTTCAGAAAACACTTTGTGTCCCCCTTGTGGATTGGGACTCCCCACCGAGCAGAGCAGCAAGGATTTCTGAGGAGGGGGGAAATTCCCAAAGGTCCACCCTCAGTATACTGATTTGATGGGAAACCAGGAGTGAGTTTCCCTAGATTCTTTTTCTGCCATCCACTATATGTATGTTCCTCAGGTGAGCCAGTGCCGAAAGGCACCAGTTCCCTAATTCTTGTCACACATATCTATTCATCTGAACTGCCATATTTGCCATACACATAGATGCACTCTTTGTAATGTGTCTTATACCTGTAGATCTCAGGGAGAAAAACACTAAGAGACTTAGAAGACGGTGAGGCCAGAATCTTACTGATGTCTGCATAAATTTTTGTAACTTGCAGCGGCTAATTGCAACATATTGATGAGGTGTCACCATGCATCTTTACCCTGCACCTGATTGTGCTCCCCATGGCACCGCAAAGACACACCGTGACATCTTGTCAATGAGCTGAAATTAGCTGAAGAAAGTTACGCAAGCCTTAGGTCAAATTCCCTTGAATTCTACACTACTCTCTCTCTCTCTCTCTCTCTCTCTCTCTCTCTCTTTGTCTACCGCCCTTTGATCCATCTTGTTGTATTGTATTGTATTGTTTTTTTTTAATCTTGTAAACTGCCCAGAGTTCCATATTGGAAGATGGGCAGTATAAAAATGAAACAAACAAACAAATAAATAAATAATACTGGTATGCTGGGAAAATAATAGGCGCTGACCAGAAAGAAGTGGAGGGAATGACACCAGCCTAAGATGTACACAAGACCATCTGCAAACAACCTCTCTCTCTCTCTCTCTCCTCTCCCCCCTTATCTTTGTTTCATTTATTTCTAGAATGCACAAAATGTGATGGTCAGGGGCTGTTTTCTCTCAGCAATGGAACCTGAATGCAACTCTTCCCTCGCACAAGGGTGCAGTCATTCAACTTGGACCTCCCCATCTGTCAATTCACTGTCGCCCATTAATAATGGAGCTTGACACCACTTGGTGACAAAGGGGTCTATTTAGCCACAGGGCCTTATTCCGAGGTGGCCATTTGACCTCACGCAGGTAAGCTGGAATTGTCTAACAGCTCAGGCGCCTCCCCAAACGCCGGTACCTTTTCAAGGGGGCTTAGTGTCCTTTGACTTCCATTTTCTGAAATAAAATAAGCTCAATGGAAAAAAAGGAACTGCAAAATAACGAACAGGTGTATTTCCAAACTGGGAGTTCAGCTTTGATGGATTGCTGGAAGATTCCAATATTTCCGAGGTACTGGTGGAGGTGAGAAGGATGATACAGTATTAAAAAAAAATCTCAGACAGATAAAGGCCTGCATGGCTTGAGGCTATAAAACTGTTTCTGTTTGGTATGGCTTCAAGAGAAGCTGTCAGATATTAGTTAGTGAAACTAACCAATAGTTAGTGCAAAATACTTGGATAGAAGCCTAGTCAAAGGTTTTGTCCAGACGAGGCTGAAGTGGAAAGGATGTTATTGTAGGATAAAGCACAGAGACACTACTTTCCTAATATTTTAAAATTTCCATTGCAGTCTCCATGCATCCCACTGTAAGGGTTCAGTTTCTGCTACCCTCAGTTCCGATCCACAAAAGAGTCCAGGCTTATTGTTTGTTGAAAGGCTGAACAAAGATTTGTTAACCAACTCAACATTTAACATTTCTTCTTTAACATACAGTGGAACCTTGTATAACAAACGGTTTGCATAACATAAAATTTGTACAACATAAAAAAATCCAGAGATAGGAGAAATTTGCTTAACATAATCGCCTATGGGGCAAATCTATACAACATAAAATGGGATCACTCTGTTTTCAATGCAAATTGAAATTTGTATAAAGGAAAATTTGCTTAACATAATTTCATTTGGAATGAATTAATTCCTTTATACAAGGTACCACTGTAGTTATTTTCATATAAAGGCGAACGTTCTTTTATATTTAAAGCTTCAAATAAATTCTCATTACTAGAGATGGGCACGACTTAGCAAAATTTTCATTTCTGTTTTCGTTTTTCGTTTTCGTTACGGAACGAAACGAAAAACGAAAATCGGCTGCAAAATGGAACGGAAACGGAAACGAAACGACTAATTTTGAGTCAATTTTTGTTTTTCGTTACTGGTGGCGCGCAATGAAATGAGCTGTTTTTTAAATGTTAAAAAACGCCCTGGACATCCATAAAAATGCAGCAATAATTATTTATATTGCCTAATAATACCTACCAGGGGGGTGGGGGTCCTTAAAATGTGCATTTATGTCTTTTCTCAGATCGTTGTATTTTTTTCCTTTAAGGGGAGTTAGGGGACATCGACCCAAAATGGCTCCCAGATGCCTAATATTGATTTCTTGGGTATTAAAACGCCCTGGACATCCATTAAAATGCAGCGATAATGCGAGAATTATTTGAATTTATTACCTACCAGGGGGTTGGGGTCCTTAAAACGTTTGTTTTTGTCTTCTCCCATCGCGACATATTTTTCTTTTCACTTTAAGGATGACAAAATGGATGTCGCCACTGCAGCCACAACATGGAGACAAGCCATGTGATGGGGTCATGTAAATTCTTGGACAACTTCAACCAATAGCATGCCCAGGTGGCAGACTGGGCAGGTATGGCAGCCACAGAGGGCCAAAAAGCTCTGGCAGCCCCCGGAAATGCTTTAAAATTGCGCAAAAAGTGGGTAGAAACGAAAAATGAAAAAACGAAAAACGAAATGACAAATCTTTGAAAAATTTCGCGAAAAGCAGAAACGAAACGAATCAGACCCCTAAACGAAAAACGAAAAACGAAAAACCAATTTTTCTGAGTCGTGCCCATCTCTACTCATTACAATAAGGCAACGTTTGGCTTTTCCCATTTTCGTATTCATTTTCTAATAAAACTGGTGAGTGTGATACCCTCTGCCTAAACATTGCGTCCCGCAGCATAGATGCTTGGCCCATTGGGCTAACAGGATTTTCGGGTTTCTTCCGTTTCCATTCTGGTTGAAACCTGTCAATATACTCGGGCCAATTACAGGCTTCCCATGTACTACTGACCATCTATATTCCTCCGTTATCTTTTTATCTAAACCTCCCTGACTCTCCTCTAGGCCGTCCCTAATCGGTCTGGGTCCCAACGTCTTTTAGCTGTTTCTTCTAACTGTCATCCAGATACTCCTCCTCTACCCATTCGTCGTCTGAGCTGTCCATCACCCAGAAGGCTTCTCTTATTGGTTCTCTCTTATCACTCTTTTCTTCCCCTTCCCTCACATCACTTAGGTCAGTGGTTCTCAACTTGTGGGTCCTCAGATGTTCCTGGACTGCAACTCCCAGAAGTCTTCGTCACTAGCTAGGTCTTTATTATTCTCTCCTTTCAATGTTAACTCTTCCACATTTAATAAAACAGAATTCTAACTTTCTTTCTCATCTTCCATCTCCAGTGTCTCAGACGGCACACCAGATTTGTCTTCCGTTGTCTCTCTCTCACACCCACACTAAGTTCCCAGTACAGCCTTTATGCACACCTATGTGTGTTGTGTCATTGCAGTCGTGACCGACTCTTTGTGACCCCATGTCCATGGAGTTTTCTTAGCAGGAGTACTGGAGTGGTTTGCCAGTTCCTACTCCAGGCACCTACAGTACCTGGTATTCCCTGGTGGTCACCCATCCAAGTACTAACCAGGGCCGACCCTGCTTAGCTTCCGAAATCAGGCGAGATCGGATGTGCTTAGGGCATCTAGGCAGCTATGCACACCTATGACACCTTCCAAATGTATTTCTTTTTTTACCAAAAAGGCCACTCAGGAATTAGAATAATAATAATAAAAGTTTTGAGAGGTCAATTATTTTCACTGTTCCTGACCCATTTTCGGCACAGGGCGAAGGGAGATTCCAAACCCGATGCAGGCCTTGGGTAGAAAGGTGACATAATTAGCCTCGGCAGTCCCTAAGGATACAAAATAAGAAGTAAATTCAGGAGAAATCAGATACAGCCAAGTGTCGGAACAGCCACCCACCCTTCCCAAGATCTAACAGGACAGGGTGACATTGAGACCTTTCGAAATTTCCTTGCAATTATTTAGATCAGTGGTTCTCAACCTGTGGGTCCCCAGATGTTCCTGGACTGCAACTCCCAGAAGCCTCCACCACTAGCTGTGCTGGAAGGGGTTTCTGGGGGTTGCAGTCCAGGAACATTTGGGGACCCACAGGTTGAGAACCACTGACTTAGATCCTCAGGTTACAGAGAGCTTCTAAAAGCAAACAGAGAAATCCAGATAACACTGTGGTGCTTAACCTGGTTCACACTGTTTTTCTTAGGTGCCATCTAGTTGTTTCTGACTTAACATGGCATTATAAATGTATATCCTCCATAATGTATAATAAATGTATGGCCCTCCATGAAACTTTTGGGTGCTAGATCTCAAACAAATAAGAGAAAGTCCTTTTTCACCCAGAGGATCACTGCTCTGTGGAACTCCTTGCCAGAAGAAGTGGTGACAGCTGTCAGCCTTGACAGCTTTAAGCAAGGATTAAACAACTTCATGGATAACAAGGGTATCAATGGCTATCGTTATGGACGCCTAAGGACAACCTCCGGGCTGGAGAGATAGGCAGGATATCTATCAATGCCATTTGCAGGGAATCGTAAGAAGGTGAAGATATCTGCTTGAGAATATCCTGAAGCAAATTGTGAGCCACTGTGTGACACAGAATGCTGGACTGGATGGGCTGTGGTGGCCTGTTCCAGCATGGCTCTTCTTATGTTCTTATGCAATGTTCTGTCACAACTTTAACTTGCTAAAGTCTTGTGAATTCAAGGTGGCCACAGCTTCCTTTGTCGAGTCAATCCATCTCATTCGTGCTCTCCTCTGGCTGCCTTGTGCTTTTCCCTGCGTCAGTAAGTCTAGACTCCCCATCAGGTGCTTAAAGCAGGACATACCCTGTCTTGTTAAAACAAAAACTGTCGTTCAAATCAGCTTTCTCCTGCCATCCCCTTGATTTCCTCACTCTTCCAGCTTCTTTGTTCATAGTCTTAGAGCTACAACATCTCCCTTGCGTGCCCAGCCAAACGTGGTGGAGGCCATTGGGCCTTCTGACCATTCCTGTTTTAGAGGTTCAGAAGCCTTCTTCACATTCAAATGGGCAGCTTTGCTGTTACAGCAAAAGCAGCCAGCTCCTCCCTGGCTATGGTAACATAATGATTCACCTCAGAAAACACCACGTTTGTGGCCAGAAAGGGAAAGAGAGAATGAGAGGGGGGGCTGATACTTCACGTCCATCTCATCACTGTATGCGGTCCCACTGGAGACCGGTATGAAGAACTCTAACTGCACGGCCATTGCGGGACGAAGGGAGTTCATCCCAACCACGCCCCCTGAACTGCGATCTAAGTGGGATGAGAGATTCCCCTCCCTGGCCTCGAGAATCTCCTCATCTCGCTTCTCATTCCAAGATGAGTGCCTGTGAGGTAAGACTCATCACGCAACGTGCCATTATTCATCTAGTGGCAGGAGTGCATAGTGCCATTTGCTAGTACCTTCCCTATGGAGTCAGCAATGTAGTGCAGAGAGATTAAAAGACAAATGCCTCAAACTTAGCTCTGTAATGCATTGAAGGCAAGGCTTTCGAGAATCGAAACATTGAAAAACAGAAGGTCAGACCCAAAAAAAACCAAAAAAAAGGAGAACAAAGGCATGGAATTTCACATCTCATCACGGAACAAGGGCGTGCAGAAACATTCATGCCAGTATCATCAATCAGACCCGTGTGTACACGGGAACACGGACAGAACCGCAAGACCACGTGACTGCAAATGACATCAACATGCAACGAACTTCCTCCCAGGATGAGAGTGGACATGAAGTAACCATCAGAGAGAGAGAGAGAGAGAGAGAGAGAGAGAGAGAGAGATAGCAAAATTTGACCCTGAGATTTCTCGGTTCACAGCTCAATCTCTTGCCCATTCGTTTTACTCTTATCCTAGCAGGCAGAGTCAAAATATTTTGGGCTCAGAGGGAAAGAAAGTGGTTACTGGCAAGCAAGCTGGGGTGTTTTCTCCATAGGAATCGAAGGGAGGAGAAAATAAGTAATAGCTCTGGTTCTGCTGAAATGCTTCTTCGTGATGTGATACAGAAAAGCAGCTTGGGAGAGTAATCCCAGGTCTTAAAAAAATCAGATGTGCTTCTTTCCGTACCAAACTTGGCAAGAGAAGAGAGTTTTCTACATATTTAGAAAGCGGCACTTTGTAGACGGGCAAGCCGGAATGGGTGAGCAGCTTAAGAAATGATGCACCTGGATTTGGCATTCATCTGAATCTAAAACCTCCTCCTCCTTCTCCCATCTTTCCTATCTGGCTTCTGAGGTTCTCATTCTGCATGGCATCTGCTCCACTGCTTGGACAGCCTTTTCAGCTCTGAGCATTTCCATCTTGAACCTAATTCAAGAGATTTCACCACCTTTATCTCTCGCTCTCTCTTTTACTTCCAAAAAAGCTGTTCTTGTAAGTCATTCATACGGACGAGGTCTTGTCTTGAGCGCCATGGGCCAAGGTACCTCTTTGAAGCCATGTATATCATCAAAGAGCTTCTGTTCATTGCCAGGCTTTTTCCTCCCCAGTAGAAATTGTATGATTTTTTTGTTGGGAAGGAACTCCTCTGACAGTCCAACCAGGATGAATTTTCAGCAGAGCTTGTGGGAGTTACTTTTTGGACAGCCTTCCCCACAACTGCCATGTTTGTTGTGGTTTCTGGAAACTTGCCTTTTTTGACAAACTGGAACAAGTTCAGAGGAAGCCAGCAAGGATGAGGAAAGACTGATAGAACTAGGCATGCTTAGTCTTCAGGAAAGAAAACTGAGAGGAGATATGATAGAGCTCTTCAAATACAGTAATACCTCGGATAACGAATGCCCCTGATAACAAATTTCCAGGTATAGGGCTGCCTCGGATAATGAATTTTCGCTATGGGCTGCCTCGGATAACGAATCTCAATTTCTAGGTATAGGTCTGCCTTGGATAACAAATTTTCTGTATAGGCTGCCTCAGATAATGAATTTTCCTATGGGCTGCCTCGGATAACGAATTTTCCCTATGGGCTGCCTCAGATAACAAATAAAGTAAAAAAGAGTTATCCTGGTCTGCATCATATCTGTACCTTTAAAGTGCCCTTTATAAAGAGTTTTGAGCAAAAAAAAAACCCAGGTGTCTTTGACATTTTCCTAGGCTCCAGAACAAATTAACTGGTTTTCCATTCATTCCTATGGGAAACCACATTTCGGATAACATTTTTTTTTGAAGAATGAATTAAATTCATTATCCGAGGTACCACTGTACTTGAAAGGTAGTCCTACCAAAAAAGGGGCAGGATCTGTTCTCAATCATCCCGAAGCATAGGGCATGCAACAACGAGGTCAAGTCTGGTTTTGTTTAAATATCAGGGGGTAGAGATGGGCACGGAACGGAAAAAAATTTCATTCCATTATCCGTTATTCGTTCTGTTACATAACAGAATGAATAACGGAGCCCAGAGTAATTTAGGAACAAACCAAACAGAACCAGAACAAATGAGTGTGGGAGTTGCAGTCCAAAACATCTGGAGGGCCGAAGTTTGGACATGTCTGGTCTAGACCTTCCAAAATGTACAGGCCGTTATACCCTGCAGAAAGGGATTACGCAGATTCAGTTGCGCAACCGGTCACACCTCCCCAATATGAATGACTGTACAATCCATCAGATAGCACTTCTGCCTATCTACTACTCATTGTGATTAGCTTTAAATACTGTATTTTAATGATGCAAGCACCTTGGGTCCTTTCTAAAGCCAAAAAAAAGGGGGGGCAAAGTGTCCTGGTTTTATACCGCTCCATAGTGCTTAAAACACTCTCTGGCCGGTTTACAATGTAATTCTGCAGGCTAATCGTTGCCTCCCAACCAGCAAGCTGGGTACTCATTTTTACCAACCTCGGAAAGCTGGAAGGCTGAGTGACCCTTGAGCCTGCTACCTGGGATTGAACCCCAGGTTGTGAGCACAGTTACAGCTGCAGTATAGCAATTTAACCATTGCACCACAAGGATTTAGGGAGAAAGGCAGGGTAAAATAAACACTTCTAATTATCAGTGAATGGTGTCCATGAGTCCTCTACCACACAGCTTCAAAACAGAAATAAACATACATCAATACTATCTGGAAGTTGAGTCATGGCAACGATGTCTTTTCCTTGAGAGATAGAAACGTTTTGCTGCTCATCCAAACAGCTTCATCAGTTTGGAGGAGCAGCGAAATGTTTCCGTCTCTCAAGGAAAAACAGTCCAGTTGCCATGACTTAAGTTCCAGATAAACTCACCCGAATGACCAAGAATAGAGATGGGCACGAAACGAATTTTTTTTAATTTTTAATTTTTAATTTGTTTTGTTATTCATTATTTGTTTCATTACCTAATGAAATAAATAATGAACTGACTCATCAAAGAAAAACAAAATGAAACGAAATGGAAATTTCCACTTCATTTACTTCGTTTTTTGTTTTCCCATAGGAATGCACTGAACCAATGCATTCCTATGGGAACGTTTTCCCTTGCAATTAGTGTGGGGAAACCGTGGGCTTTTTCCTACCAGAAGCCAGCACTGCCGATCAGCTGGTTTTGGCGGGAAAAGGAATTTAAAAGCCTGTCCTTTCCTCCACCATTTTCTGAGGGCTCCTGCCTAGCTGTCAGTGGCTGGACCCCTTTAAACCTGGCCCAGTAGGTACCAGGGGCTCCCCCTTGTACCAAATGGGCAAGGTTAAAAGTGGTCCAGCAACTGACAGCCCAGCAGGAGTCTTCAGAAAACGGGTCAGGAGGGAAGTTGCAGTGATCCCTCTGCCCTCGCAACCCATTTTCTGAGGGCTTCTTCTGAGCTGTCAATCACTGGACCCCTTTAATCCCCGCCCATTCGGTACCAGGGAATCCCCCTGGTACCGACTGGGTCAGCTTTAAAGTGGTCCAGCGACTGATAGCCCAGCAGGAGTCCTGTGAAAATGCTAGGGAGGGCTGTTCCAGGGATTGAGCTGCCCACCCTAGCATTTTCAGAGAGCTCCTGCTGCCCTGTCATCGGCTGGGGCCCTGTAAAAATGGCCCAGTCGCCACCAGCGATTATCCCCAGTGCCGACTGGGCCATTTTTAAAGGGGCCCAGCCGATGACAGGTTGGCAGGATCCCTCTGAAAATGGTCGGGATGCCAGTTTGAAGCTCTCCCACTGGTGTCCTGACCATTTTCAGAGAGCTCCTGCCGAGCTGCCATCAGCTGGGCCCCTTTAAAAATTGCCCATTTGGCACTGGAGAGAACCCCTTTTGGTGACTGGGCCATTTTTAAAGGGGCCCAGCCAATGACAGGGAAGAAGGGTCTCTTTAAAAGGATCTGCCATCCGTTGCAGGTAAAAAATGTCGAAAGAGATCCCGCTCCTCGCCTCCTCATGCAGAGGCAGAAAGAAGGGTCTCTTTGAGGTGTTGGCCCCAAGCCAGTGCCTCTCAGCTGAGAGGCGCTGGCTGAGGGAGCTCTTTCCCCTACTCCACAGTGGCTGGGGGGGTGGAGATTAAGCCCCTCTTTCCCCCAGCCAAAGTTGCACAAGCACCACACACACACACACTACACACAAAATGAATAACGAATCAACAATTCAACAAAATTATTTTTTAAAAAAATTCATTTAAAATGAAACAAAATGAATTGAACCCTAAAACAAACGAACCAAAACGAATTGCCATTTTTTCCGTTTGTACCCATCTCTAACTGAGAATCTCCACAGACACATCAATACTAATCATTAGGTGCTATCATATCCATTCAGAGTTATTCTAGGTGCTGAATACAGTACTCAGGAGAGGTTCATCATTCCCTTGGGTTGGCTGTACTCCCAGGAGGCACTGTGACATCCAGCCTCTGGTCCCACAGCCAGGTAGCCAACTCAACGAACAATTCAACCAGCATATGTGCCTCAATCCCCTTCCAAATTCTCCTTCAGAGGCAGCGCTTGAAATGCGTTTTGCATATTTCATTAATCAGCATTTCCATTTCGGCAACAGCAGCCAAAGTCTGCAGTATCTAACATATATCAGTATTTGTTTGACAATATTTGACAGCTGACCCCAGGTAACAGTTGGCACCTCGTGGTTTAAACAAGCAGCAATCGCATTTCACACAGGAGCTGATAGGTAAGAAGTAGCTGACAATATTTCATCAGCCTGACATGTAACAGACACAACCTGGCAACCGACATGCAGTAGCAGTCAGTACCTGATGGTATCTGAACATGTAGCTGTCTACATTTGACAGTATCAGGCATTAGATGTCAATACTGAAGAGTATCTGATAGACTGTTCCCAGAAGAATTTAAGGGGAAAGTTAGGTTAATTTAGGTTAACAGACCAGTTTCAAATTCAAGGATGATGATAAGATCTAATTTCGGCTTAATTCAGACATCTACCCTTGTAACAAAGCTGCCCCTACCCCCAAAACACTTGAAAAGACCCTAGAAAAATATTAATGCTTGTCTTTAGTATTGGACATTTACCATTTTATAAGTTGGAGGCAACCTGATGGCAACAGCAAACTGCTCATTGCTCCGGTTCGCAACACTGAGATCTGTGTCCACCCTGGCCACTTTGTTCTACTATGTTGTCTTCTAATAGTAGTGTCACTCTTGAAAGGAGGCAGCCTTGGCTGGAGTACTAATTCATCTGTTTGTACTCTTCTTAGGAGACTCGTGGCACGAGGGTTAAATGTGTGTACTGCAGCTAAAAACTGTGCTCACGACCTGGAGTTCGATCCTGTCAAAGTATTTTGCAATTTGTTCTGCCAGCGGAAGCAAAAACTTGTTGAACATTTACATAGATAGAAGCAGAATCAGACAAAGTCAGAGCTTATATAAAACAAAACAGCTATATTACATATATACACAGATAAGTTACGTGGAGACAAATCAACAACAGTATAACAGCATTTCATCATACATGGCATTAGAGATGGGCACAAAATGAACATTTTTTCGTTTCCGTTATTTGTTTGTCGTTCCGTTACGTAACGAAACGACAAACGAAAATTGTGATGAAAATGAAATGAAATGAACAGAACCATGAAAATTGTGTTTGTTATGTTTCGTTTTCGTTACTGGCGGCGTGCAATAAAATGAGCTGTTTTAAATGTTAAAAAACGCCCTGGACATCCATATAAACACTATCTTGCTTACACTGTCTGATAATACCTACGGGGGGGTTGGGGTCCTTAAAATGTGCATTTATGTCTTTTCTCAGATCGCTGTGTTTTTTTTTTCCTTTAAGGGGAGTTAGAGAACATCGACCCAAAATGGCTCCCAGATGCCTAATATTGATTTCTTGGGTATTAAAATACCCTGGACATCCATAAAAATGCAGCGATAATGCGATAATTATTTGAAATTATTACCTACCAGGGGGTTGGGGTCCTGAAAACGTTTGTTTTTGTCTTCTCCCATCACGATGTATTTTTCTTTTCCCTTTAAGGATGACAAAATTGATGTCGCCACTCCAGCCACAACATGGAGGCAAGCCATGTGATGGGATCATGTAAATTCTTGGACAACTTCAACCAATAGCATGCCCAGGTGGCAGACTGGGCAGGTCTGGCAGCCACAGAGGGCATAAAAAGCTCTGGCAGCCCCCGTCCTCCTTGCAGTCTCCGGTGGGAGTTAGGGTGGGATTGCTGTCTCTGCAACTCTAGCTTCAGTCCTGCAGCCTCCCTGTGTGCGTGTGTGCGTACCTCTCGGTGAGTACCCTCCCCTGCCCCACAGTGCAGTCACTCTGCGGCTGCCTTGCACCCTGGGCAATGCCCACCGCTGCCTTTGTAGCCTCCCTGCGAACCTAGTCTATACTTTGTCTCTGCCAGCATCAATTTTTTTAGTGTTTTCCCTCTGGTCTGGGGCATTGGGGGATGCCCACGCACGGAAATGCTTTAAAAATCGCGCAAAAAGTGGGTAGAAACAGAAAATAAATACAAAAAGAAACTTTCCATAAATTCACGAAAAATGGAAATGAAACGAAATGGACCTCTCAATGACAAATGACAAATGAAACACCATTTTTTTTTATTCGTGCCCATCTCTACATGGCATACATAATTAGCACATGGCATAGAGAGACAAGAATGGGTGCCTTATTCACAAATGCCCATTGAACACTGATTGGTGTTCAGCCTTCCATCCTTCCAAGGTCAGTAAAATGAGTACCCAGCTTGCGGGGGATGGGGGCAATGTGTAGCCTGCATAATTAAATTGTAAACTGCCTAGAGAGTGCTTGAAGTGCTATGGGGTGATATATAAGCAGAACACTTTGCTTCTGTTCCCAAACTCATCCATTTGGCCATATATCTTTGGGCGCTTTTACACGACCCCTAAGATCCGCTGGTCCCTTAAATTTGGACCAGCGATCTTAGGGGTTTGTCGCTCTTCGTGCGTCTCCACCCTGGCTGCTGGCTGCGTGAGGGAGGGAGGGGGAAAAAGGACAAAAGAAGAAAGCCTTACCTCCCCGGTGCCGGTGGGAGCTGCCGGGTGAGCCGCCGGTGACTTCCTGGTTGCTCTTAAAGGGGCGGGAGGCAAAAAACAAAAACAAAAAGAAGCGAGGAGAGCCCAGCACATCCGCATTAAATATTTTTCACCATCAAAGAGCAGGTACAAGAAAAGTGCAGCTGGGTCGCGCTTAGGTGGGCGGGGTCGCACTTAATTGTCTGCGAACTCCGGACCTGGTGGGGAAACATTTTTAAGGTCCGGAGCTTGCAGCCCTTTGCCGTGGAGCTTAGGGGTCGTGTATAAACGCCCTTTTTTTACAGGGAAGTGTCCTCTGTTAGAAGGAATACTCAGTCCAAATCACCTTTAAAGTTTAAGAAACATAACTTTTTCAGGATTTCTGGATCAAGTGAGCGCACAGGTATGTGTAAGAGTGAAAGTGAGGCCATATATACTGACCCAAACCCTGGATGAAGTCTTGCAATTAAAATGTAATAAATGCAGCATAGCTAGGAGTTGTCTTTGGGGGTGAAATTAGAGGGTGGGGGAGACCAACAAGTGCATTAAGAAAGAAGTTGGCTATTGCCTCTTGCACAGAAAAAGGGGGCAGTTCCTTGCTGACCACATCAGGCAATCATCTTAAGCCCTGAAGCATGAGATTTGATTATACTTTATCATTGCTTTATCTTCCGTAGTGACAAATGCTATTAACAGCCACACAGCAACTTACTCACGGCGAACAATATAACAATAATAACTATACCCCGGTTAACCATGCAGGAAATGTCACTTCCAAATTATCATTTCCAATTATCCAGTATTAATTTAAGGGACAGAGTTATCAGCATGGTTACAATATTCTTTTCATTCTATGACCTTCTCTGTTCAAGACAGAGTGGCTGTCTTTCGTTACACCACTGATTTGGGTGGGTGGGTGCTTTTGTTTTTTAAAAGGACAGAACATTAATACAGATCAAGGTGTTCTTTATCCAGAAATAGTTCCTGGGCTCATGCTCGATAATTTAGAGGATATACAGTATAGAAAGTGAAAGATCAAGGTACATTGTCCCTATAGATGTTGGTGCACAGATATACAAATACACACCTGGAGTAACATAACCAACAGGGCAACGTGCTTGGGCAGGGGGATTAATATATATCCCCCCTTTGCATGTGGAACATCAAAGAGGAACCATGTGTTGAACAGACTGTTCTGTGCATGGTTTCCATCAAACAAGGCCACTGGACATAAAGTTCTTCAGCATTTCGAAGGCAGAGTGTAGGTAGCCCCAGTAGCGAGAAGGGCAACTAAAGGGATGAAGGTGCTGGAGCAGATCCAATTATGAGGTAAGACTGCAGTATTTGGGGAGGAAGGAATTAGGCAAGATATTCTGGCATTGACTAAAAGAAATGAGATAAAGAGACAACATGTGAACAGGGTTATGGTCAAGTGTAGGCCAAGTGTAGGAATTCCCTGCCACAGGATGTGGTGATGGCATCTGGCCTGGATGCCTTCAAAAGGGGATTGGACAGATTCCTGGAGGAAAAGTCCATCACAGGTTACAAACCATGGTGGAGATGTGTAATCTCCAGTTTTTAAACCAGGGTACTTCAAGGGCCAGATACAGGGGAGTGGTATCAGGAAACAGATATCTAGTCTCGTGTGCTCCTGGACATATTTGGTGGGGCTACTGTGAGATACAGTGCAAGGTGTTTGGTTTTTGGGTTTTCTGTGAGTGGTGTGTGTGTGTGTGTGTGTGTGTGTGTGTGTGTGTGTGTGTGTGTGTGTGTGTGTGTGTGTGTGTGTGTGTGTGTGTGTGTGTGTTTGCCATGATTCCTAACTGGAAACTCACTCTGTGTCTGATAGTTACTGGTCAAATTTCTTACTTCAAATTCAACCTAAGCATAAACTCACTTGGTGGCCTTGGGAAACCTCTGTTCTCCACACTACTATGACTCCCTTTCAATGCAGTTTAAATGACTGATTGCTGTCTTGGTTTGCAAGAATGTTGCAGCATCTACTTCAGAAATGATACAGTAGTACCCCTAATATCTGTGGGGGATACCCCATCTGGCAAGGTTCCTCCTATGGCACATGCGTGTGGATGTTTGCACCTTTGTCCCCTCCATGGAGGGCTGTTCCTCCCCACACACTCATCGCACCCGTTTTTGTTCCATTTGTGACAGAACCCACATGAGGGTGTCGTGCGTGAACGTGGTTGTAGAGTGACACATGTGAAAAACAAAGCCCTATTCAGTGGGGCCGAAAATTAGAGGCTATGTCACCATCCGTGGTATGTAGTTGCTCCTGAGCACACACACATTTGCAATAACTGAAACAGGCAAATGTGTTCTCCGGGGCAGGTCCATGACGTGTTGCACATCTGAGGTGCAAATACAGACACCGACTTCGGCTGCAGCCAAGCTGTGTAGGACAATATTTAGAACTGCCTTTGTTGCTTTAGTAGCTGAGGTAACGGCGTCTGATGTGTACCAATCCCAAAGAGTAAACAAAAATGCTTTAGAAGTAAACAAAAGTATTTAAATCACTTTCGGGATTACAAGCCAGCTGCTTTACTGGCAGAGCAAACCTTGTGTTCTCTTTTCAACCTTTAGATAATAATTAATAATAATAATAATAATAATAATAATAATAATAATAATAATAATAATAATAATAATAATAATGATGATGATGATGATGATGATGATGATGATGATGATGATGTTTGTCCTGTATTCCCCCATGATTTGATGTTGGTTTTCTCATTACTTGGTTTTGTGCCTCTTGTTGAGTTATTTATTTATTTGTTTTCTCTATTGCATTATTGGTTAGATTTTTATTTCTTGTGTTGGTTTTAATTGCATATTTTTATTTATTTATTTATTGTTATATTTATATCCCGCTTATCTCCAGCATAGGACTCTAAGCGGCTAACAAACAAATATTGCAGGTACAACAAAACACTAATGTGACAAATTAAAACAGAAGTAAAATGTAAAATCCTAAAATCCTAGTGCCTCCAAATGCATCCCAGCACGTCAAGACGTAGATCCTAACAGATAAAGTTGGAAGCACAAATATGTGTTGTTTTCTATGTAAACCGCTCAGAGTTCCCATTGGGAAAATAGGTTGCAGTATAGAAATAAATAAATAAATAAATTTATTGTCATTGTGTGTATATACACAGTATACACATACAATGAAATTCAGATGTGGGGCTATGTAGCAGTAGCTACTCTGCAATGTCTGCTGTTCATTTATGAAGCCACCTGCCATAAATCCTTGGACCTCATAAGGAAGCTGTGATGGCTTCTTTCATTTCTCTCTCTTTAAAAAAAAGTGGATGGTCCTTCTGAAGAATGCTTCACCAGATCCTTTTGATGCCTTCTTCACTTTCATCTCTGGTGAAGACGAGCCAGCTGTGGTTAAGGCGTAATTAGGTGGAGCTAAATATTCGTTAGATTTCATAGAAGCAAGTCGGATGTTCTGCATTTTGAAATTTAAAAAAAGATCGAATACACCTCCAAGTTCACATGGAAAGAACAAAATCTTTCACTCATTCAGGGGCCAACACGGAACTTTGGAACACATAATAATGTGGGATATCCAGGTGATACTTGGGACTAGAGATGGGCACGACTCAGAAAAAAATTTTCGTTTTCGTTTTCATTTTCGGCTAGGGTCCGTTTCGTTTCGTTTCCGTTTTCGTGAGCTAATTTCAAAATTTTTCGTTTTCGTTTCGTTACGTAACGAAAACGAAAAAATGAAAATGAAAACGAAAAATTTTCCGTTTCTCCCCATTTAGCTCATTATGTGTTTTTCCAGTAACGAAAAACGAAAATTGGCTCAAAATTAGTCGTTTCGTTTCCGTTTTCGGTCCATTTTTGAACCGTTTTTTGTTTTCGTTTCGTTATGTAACGAAAACGAAAAAACGAAAACAAAAACGAAAATACCGCTAAGTCGTGCCCATCTCTACTTGGGACTTCAGATTGACTCTGTTGTATGTTTGATTCCCCCCCCCTTTCCTTTTCTTGTGAAGTAAGACTGGTGTTTTCTCAGGAAGAATATCTTGTTTGTGGTCTTGAGGTTTGGAACAATTACTTCTAAAGCAGACGTGAACGTGTCATAAGAGCAAACTCTCTCTCTCTCTCTCTTTTTCTTCTTTTTCTTCAGTTTGTGCCGGGCTCTGTTTTTCACACAGAGGAGGGGAATGAACAAAAGAAAAAAAAATAACTACATCACATCCTGAAGGAGGATGGGAAAGCAGATAGACATTTCTTGGTGCTTTGAATATGTTTTGAATGTTATTCTAAATAAATAAATAAATAAATAAATAAATAAATAAATAAATAAATAAATAAATAAATAAATAAATATTGTTCATTGCCATTGCAGAATGGAAGGGAGATGTGTTGGGTAGGAGTGAAGCAAGAGAGCACTTGGTAAAGATATTATATCTCCAAAAATCATATTAGGCTATGGGCGGTCTTGGGAGTTCTCAGGAACAGATAGATCGATAGATAGATAGATAGATAGATAGATAGATAGATAGATAGATAGATAGATAGATAGATAGATAGATAGATAGATAGATAGATAGATAATTTATTTAATATATATATTGTTGCATTACTCCAATGAGCTCACGGTGGTCTACATGGTTCCCTTCCACTGTTATTAACACAACAGCCCTGCCAGGTAGGTCCAAAAGAGCCAGTATGAGTTGGCTCAAGATCATCGAGTGAGCAGCTCAGGTCCAACTAGAAGCCACCCAGTCTGATGCTTGAGGAAATCACTGTCCCAGACACTTTCCCCTAAATGTGGCTATGACTCTGTTAAAGACTCAGGACAGCAATTTAGGAAGGAATGATGGGAACTGTAGTCTAACACACAGCACGGGAGCAAGGTCAGAAACTAAAATGTGAGCAAGGGGAGATGTTGTTAGCTTCTTCATGTCAAGGAGCTTATATTAGTATAATAATCATGGTCTGTCAAGTCAATTCTGACTCGTTGCAATTTTTTCCCAAGATTTTCTAGGTAAAGAACACTCGGCAGTGGTCTATCATTTCCTTCTTCTGGGTGTGTGCAGCTTGCCCAAGGCCACACAGACTGGCTCTACTCGCAGGAAGCCCAGTGGGGAATCCAACTCCCAACTTCTGGTTCCAGAGCTGGATACCTAAACCACAAAGCTCTCCATAGGATCTCTCCAAACATCAGAACCACCCTGCTGACACCCAGAATTGGTAGCCTCTTTCTTAATTGTTTTTTTAACCTTAACCACTGATCAAACTCAGCAACAGTCATCAGGTGATTCTGAAAGGTGGCAAAGTGCCAGGGGGCATCATCATCCGTCTCTGAAGAGGGATGAGAAAGAGCAGAGCTCTGGCCAATCATTCTGGTCCCCTGGCCTGTCGTGCCCTTTGAGTTAAGCTTGAATCATGTGAGGTTGGTTTCAAAAGGACAGAAGAATGAGTTGAAGAGCCTGTGTCTGAGATTTCGACTGCTCTACTGAAGCTTTTTCCAGGTTTTATGAAATGAAGATGTGTATGTCCGTGGGCTGGAATGGCCAGAATTTTTTGTGGCATGGATGGGGCTCTCTTGCTAAGTAACTAGCATACCCTGTAGATCTTGATGGAGGTAACATCCAAGAAAGACTGTCTAGGACAGTGATGGCGAACCTTTTAGAGACTGAGTGCCCAAACTGCGATTCAAAACCCACTAGTGTTTTGCAAAATGCCAATACAGCAATTTAACCCGAATATGGATGGCTGTGAAGGGGCAATATTGGGTGCCCACAGAAAGGGCTCCGAGGGCCACCTTTGGCATTCGTGACATAAGTTCACCAACACTGGTCTAGGATTAGGGATGGCCTCGAACCATTGGTTCAGCAATTTGTGCCAGTTCGTCCTGTAGATGAACAGATATTTGCCTCTTCCTAACCTGCCTCCTTCAGTGGGCACCCACTCAGAGGCAGCCCCCAGAGGATATAGGGCAGAGAAGCAGGGGTGCTTTTCTGAGTGGGCACCTACTGGAGGAAGCAGAGCCAGGAACCACCAAATACCAGATCATTTGAAGGACGATCTACCGAAGCATGCCCATCTCTATCTAGGACCATAAACTTATTTTCATATCCTCCTTATAGTCTTGTGTTCTTCAGAAGGGGAGTCATTGCTGAGGACATAGAATAAGAAGTGATGGCATCTGGCTTGGATGCCTTCAAAAGGGGATTGGACAGATTCCTGGAGGAGAAGTCTATCATAGGTTACAAAACACGATGGAGATGTGTAATCTCCAGGCTTAAAACCAGTGTACTTCAAGGGCCAGATGCAGGGGAGTGGTATCAGGAGGCAGAGATCTAATATTGTGCGCTCCCAGACGCATCTGGTGGGGCCACTGTGAGATACAGGAAGCTGGACCAGATGGGCCTTTGGCCTGATCCAGCATGGCTCTTCTTATGTTCTTGTGTTCTTAAGATATGATCTAGAGATGTCTGCAGTGCTCAGTTCTCTCTGTAGCATTTACACAGGAGGAGGTAGATAACTTCTGCCCATGTTTTCTCTGCTGAGTTTCAATCGTTGCTGTAACCTCAATGTTTCCCTCCCACCTTCCTGTCCCAGTAACTTCCTGTCTCCCAGTCCCTTCTCTCCCCTGCTTCTCTGGCTTCCCTTCCTGCGAACACCACAGTGCTCTCTAGACTACCGTTTGTGCAGTGTGTGTGCCGTTCAGCTTCTGTGACCCACCAAGCCAACCTATTCCCACCTCCTGCATGGTGCTTGGCAGAAACCCACTGCACATCACAAGTCCAGGCTGCTGGGAGTGGAGTGTAGAATGAGCAGGTGGGCTCAACCTTTTATGGACCCTTTACATTTGCTCTTCATTGTTTTACACCTTGGTGTTGTTGTTTTTCAGTTCTGTGCCCTCTTCTCGTTCGCCCAGTAATTGTTTGGCCCATATCCATGTCAATTGTGGCTTTCTCCATTTACTGTTTACACAATCACCGTCTACATCAGGAATAACAACACGGACTCTTAAAATGGACCATTATTTAAGAGTCCCAGTTATTACTGCTGGTGACAGCAATGCTGTTTTGCTTTGCCTGACTATTGTGATGTCTCCAACACTACAAACTTGCTCCAAGACACTTTAATGCAGAAACACTTGCCCGTTTAATTTACAGTGAAGCACACGTATTTCTAAAAACCACTTTTGAATAAATCTGAATAAGATCAGTCTCTGAATATCAATGCCCATATTCAGAACAAAAACAGTTAGTTCTTGGTAGTAATGGATACATACAGATTAGAGATGGGCTGGAGAAATAGGTCCCACACATTCTCTCCCTCCACCTCCCTGCACAATGACCCACTCACCAGCTGGAGCATGCTCCTCTTCTCCTCTTTGGCTGTTTAACCAGCGCGTTGTTAGTCTGTGGAACTCCCTGCCACAGGATGTAGTGGTGGCATCTGGCCTGGATGCCTCCCAAAGGGGGTTGGACAGATTCCTGGAGGAAAAGTCCATCACAGGCTACAAACCATGATGGAGATGTGCAATCTCCAGACTTAAAACTGGGGTACTTCAAGGGCCAGATGCAGGGGAGTGGTATCAGGAGACAGATATCTAGTCTCGTGCGCTCCCAAACACATCTGATGGGGCCGCTGTGAGATACAGGAAGCTGGACTAGATGGGCCTTTGGCCTGATCCAACATGGCTCTTCTTATGTTCTTATGTTCTTATATGTTCTTAACCAGTTCCTGGCAGGAGTATGTGTTTGCCTGTCCTGCTTCCTTATCTGAGTGGGTGAACACCCAAGGAGAGGGGGGACAGGGAATCCCATGCTCCTGCCTAAAAGTGGTCAAACAGCCAAGGAGGAGGAGGAGGAGGAGGAGGAGGAGGAGGAGGAGGAGGAGGATGTGCCAGCTGGTAAGTGGGGGATGCAGCCAGGGAGGGCAAGGAAAGGGAACATGATACACCAGTGGTGCCAGGCATATGAACCAGTATGAATCTCCTAACTGATAATCTCTAAAACAGATTATTTTGAAGCCACTCATGAGCCACTGTGTGAGACAGAAAGCTGGACTGGATGGGCTGTGGCCCGTTCCAGCAAGGCTGTTCTTATGTTCTTATGAGCAGACGATTTCCGCACCAGAGTCATCTGCCATAGGTTAGCGAAATTTTTGTTTCCGTTTTCATTTTTTGTTTTCGTTACGTAACGAAACGAAAAACGAAAAACGGTTCAAAAATGGAACGGAAACGGAAACGAAACGACTAATTTTGAGCCAATTTTTGTTTTTCGTTACTGGAAAAGCACTTAATGGAGCTAAATGGGAAGAAATGAAAAAAAATTCATTTTCGTTTTTGTTTTTCGTTTTCATTACGTAACGAAACGAAAACGAAAAATTTTGAAAATTAGCTCATGAAAACGGAAACGAGCCGAAACGGACCCCTAGATGAAAATGAAAACGAAAACGAAATTTTTTTTCTGAGTCGTGCCCATCTCTAGTTATAAGTGACTCTGAACAATCCTCCTGATCATAAAAAGAAGTCTTCTTATGTGCTACACTTGCCAGCATGCAGCCCACCTCACATAGAAGCATCCCAGTTGACTTCTAAAGATGGAATTTGGGAATTACTGTTATTGTTTGAACTACACATCCTGTATGCTTTGGAATTTTCCCTGGCAGATGGCAAATTATAGACACCTAAATGTGGCCTAGCAGTTTTGGTGTGAAACCTTAATAACTTGTGGTAGCTAATTGTACCTAACAGAGAAGGTGCAGGGCCACATCTCAGCAGGGCCACTATGTACATGACCAGACACATGACTGAAATGCACCCTGGCTCCTATCCAATTAGCTCCAATTAGCCATGACAAGTCACACAAAAAACTTTGCATGATACGTCAGTAAATTGTCATGGAGAGGGGGAAAAATTAGAACTTTATCGCTAAGCACTTTTTTAAAAAATAAAGTTTAAAAAAATTTATGACAATTTTTAAAATTAAAAAAAATTAATTTTTTTAAAAAATACATTTTTAAAAACAGGGTAAAAGTATGGCGACCATGTACTGGCCATGGCATCCCCAAAACGAAACCTGTATGCAAATGAAGAAGACTGAGAGGGGATATGATAGCTATGTTTGAATATTTGAAAGGCTGCCATATTGAAGAAGAGAGTGGTTTATTTTCCATGGCTTCAGAGACTAGGACGTGGGACAATGATCTCAAACTACCGGAAAAGATATTCAATATAAACATTAGGAAGAACTTCATGACAGTTAGAACTGTTCGGCAGAGGAATATGCTGCCACGGAGGGTGGTGGAGTCTCCATCTGTTGGGAGTCCTGTGATGGGGGTTCCTGCATGGCAGGGGGTTGGACTAGATGGCCCTTGAGGTCTCTTCCAACTCTATGATTCTATGATTCTATGATTCTATGATTCTATGATTCAGAGATCAAATCATTTTTAAAAGGCTACACCTAGCTGGCTGGCCAAATGAATTAATGTTGCCTGCACAATGTATGAAAAGAAATGTATAAAACAATTTTAAACAATGACAAAGTTGATAGAACTGGAGTTCTGTTGGGCATGTGACTGCACCCTGAGATTCCTATAGTATAAGCATCTGTTAATACCACTTTTTTCCACTTTATGTTATGAAGGGTTCTTCCTCTGCTCTTTCCCCTCTCCTTTTCTGAAAGGAAAAGCGAGGATGGGGAGGCTTGTGGGAGCTAAAACAACCTTTGCCCTTTTCCCCTAGTAAGACTTGGCTCATGTATGGTTCTGAAAGAGTGTTACAAAGGTATATTAATTAAGACTCATATCACCCATTGGAAAAGCCGTTCTGCAGCATTACTACCTGTGTTTCACAAAATACCCTTTGAAAAGACCATCTGGCAGAGCCACAAAGAGCAGAAAGTGGGGGCCGAGGGAGACGGTTTGGTGGCATTTGCTGAAATAAAGGAAGAAAGGTTTAATTTTCCAGCTAGGTGTCAACGGAACAGCTCCTTCTCACCTTGAAATCTATTTGTAGGTTTGCCTAATTAGAGCTCCAAAGCACCACGGACGTCTAACGAGCAAGCCTCAGTGAACTTCTGCATCTAGCTATTTTAAAAAAGGCTCCTGTGGGGGGGAAAAAAGGTAAAACTAAACCCAGAGATTCAAGAGACGGATTCAAGGGAATATTGAACAACCATTGGTCAGATCTGCATTGATACGGATTCCTGCATCGAGCAGAGGTTGGTCTTCCGACTCAATGTTTCCATGATTTTATGAATGCAAAGGGGTCCAGCTCTCCTGTGTGAGATCCAAAATGTTATATAAATAGCAAAAGAGAATAAAGAGACCTCAGAGAGGCCAAATGGGGTAGGAGAATAAGAGGACAGTAGATTAAGATGGGATATGTAAGGTCATCTAATCCAGCCTCTGTGGATGCAAGAAGGATTCGACTAGAGGAAGTTGAGTCATGGCTACTGGACTTCTTTTTTCTTGAGAGAGAGAAACGTTTCGCTGCTCATCCAAACAGCTTCATCAGTTTGTTTGGATAAGCAGCGAAATGTTTCTATCTCTCAAGAAGAAAGAAGTTGAGTAGCCATGACTCAACTTCCAGATAAACTCACCTGGATGAGTGAGAATCTTCACGGACATATTCAACTAGAACATTGCTGACAGATGACCATCGAACCTGTACTTAAAAGCCAACAAAGGAAACTCCATCACCCTCTGAGGTCTTTCATTCCACTACTAGAAGATCTTACTGTCATAAAATTCTTCCTAAGGTTTAGTCCTGTTAGACATGTAGGCTTCCTGTATGGGTTCAGCTATCTAAAAGATCACATCTTTCTCTAGGAGCCTGCCTGGCCTTTAAGATCATCAGGAGAGGCATTTCTCCCAGTCCTGCCGTTGTCACTTGGTGTGGACACAGGAGAGAGCTTTCCCTGCTACTACTCCCAGACGTTGGAACTCCCTCCCATAGGAGGTTCAGCTGGCCCCATCTTTGCTGTCCTTCTGCAAGTAGACCTTTCTCTTCAGGCAGGCTTTTCTTTAGTGGCTGGCAGTCTGAGAGGAGATTTTCAAACTGGATTGCTGTGCTCTGTTACTTTTAAATGTGTTAGAATTCATTTATTTTACTGTTTTTAATATACTGCTTTCCTTTTTTTTGGTAAGAAAGAAGACCCCTGCTGGATCAGGCCAAAGGCCCATCTAGTCCAGCTTCCCGTATCTCAAAGTGGCCCCACCAGATGCCTCTAGGAGCACCTGAGACTAGATCTCTGTCTCCTGATACCACTCCCTTGCATCTGGTTCTTGTAGTACCCCAGTTTTAAGCCTGGAGATTACACATCTCCATCATGGTTTGTAATCTGTGATGGACTTTTCCTCCAGAAATCTCTCCATCCAGGCCAGATGCCATCACCACCTCCTGTAGCAGGAAGTTCCACAGACTAACAACACGTTGAGTGAAGAGATATTTTCTTTTGTCTCTTCTCCTTCCCCTAACATTCAATTTCAGATATATCCATATACTTCATTTTTGTTTATCTTTAAAATATTGTCATTTAATTATTGATGGCGCCTTGGATCCTTATAAGGAGGAAAGGTGGGAAATAAATAAATAAATAAATAAATCTGACTGGACGATTTCCAAATAGAAGTCTGGGGCAGCCTCACCCTTCCTATGTTCTCATAAACTTCTTCTTAGTTTAGAGCAGGCATGTCCAAAGTCAGGCCCGGGGGCCAAATGTGGCCCGTTTTCGCATTTCAAGCGGCCCGCAGCTTCTTCTGCCCACTGGCTCATCCCCACCAGCTGCCCCCTCTCCATATTGGATGGAGACATCAGCTTGCAGTTTTACGGTTTGCCTGCCCTTCCTGCCTCCGTCTGTCCCCCCAGCCACCTGCCTAGCCTACCCTCCCCCGGCTCCGTTGCTGCAGCATCCTCCCCGCCTCCTTGCATGTTACAGAGACTTGTCCAAAGTCCGCCCTAGGAGCCAAATGTGGCTGAATGATAGCCCCCCCCCCCCACACACACACATATTTGCACCTCACCAAATCTGGCCCTCCTCGCAAAAGTTTGGACACCCCTGGTTTAGAGAGTCTGCCAAATCCAAAGCCAGTTTGGAGCTTTCTGCTATGCAAAACAGAGGAGGAACTTTGGAGGGACAAACGAAAGGCTTCCTTAAAGCGTAGAAATGAGGGAGAGTGTGCAGCTTATGGAAAGTTGCTTGTGCGTCTCTAACCTAGATAATTCTTGGCTGAGACATCCATTTGGGGAAGGAGAGGTCCCCAAAAGTCTTTCAAAGCCTCTTCTCTATATTGTCTCTGTCCTCCTGTGCCCCAAATTTGATTTCCTAGCGGTTCCACTAGGAAATATAAAATTATATAAAACATAATTTCCCCTTGGCCGGGTGCTAGAAAAATAAGAGAATCTAATCCAGGCCTATCCTGGTGTATTTAATGAGTAATAGTATCAACAAAGCCAGGGGTCCAGATGACTCCTTCCCCAGTGTGTGTCTGGCAGCCTCTTCGCACTCCAGCACTGTTCAGATGCTTGAGAGAGAGAAATTAACCCAAAGGATAATAAAAGTTGCTGATGTTACATAGGGAAACTAGATTTTTCACACCACGGATTAAAAGCTATTCCCAGTTCGGATACAAATGAAGGGCATGAGTTTTCATTGTGTCTCGACAAGCAGCCCTTTCATTCCTTTTTTTTTAAAAAAATGATATGCCAGGAGGAATTTGTTTGCACAGAAAACCTGAACCAAGCTCTCGCTCTCTGTTTCTCACTGTAAATGCGCTCCTGCAGAGATGAACCATCAGTCCTGACCCCACAAGATTTGAATTGCCAGGAAAGAGAGAGAAAGGCTGATACTTGACGTCCATCTCATCGCTGTGCGCGGTCCTGCTTGGGACAGGTACGAAGTAATCTAACCGCACGTCCATTGCAGGACTAGGGTAGTTCATCCAGACCACGCCCCCTGAACTGCAATTTAAGCAGGATGAGAGATTCCCCTCCCTGGCCTCGGGAATCTGCTTGTCACACTTCTCGTTCCGAGACAAATGCCCATGAGGTAAGGCTCGTCACGCAACGTGCCTTTCTCCATCTAGTGGCAGGAGTGTGAAGTGCCATTTGCCAGTACATTCCTTATGGAGTCAGCAACACAGTGCAGAGAGATTAAAAGACAAATGCCTCAAACTTAGCTCCATAATGCATTGAAGGTAAGGCTTCAGAGAATCTAAACATCGAAAAATGGAAGGTCGGGCCGGAAAAAAAATGGAGAACAAAGGCATGGAATTTCACATCTCATCATGGAATGAGGATGTGCAGTTACAGTCATGACAGTATCATCCATCATGCCTGTGCGTACACAGGAACAGGGACAGAACTGGAGGAAGACCATGTGACTGCAAACAACATCACCACGCATTGAACTTCCTCCCGGGACGAGAATGGATGTGAAGTAACCATCAAAGAGAGAGGAGAAGGAGGAGGAGTGGAGCTGATCATGTCTCAACCTTAACTGGCACCCTTCACTATGTTTTGCTGTTGAAATCTGGTGCCCCTGATAATGAAACTGCTCTGGAACCTCATCTCAGCTTTAAAGGAGGTACCAAAGTGCTGGGCTGCTTTTTAGGGGTTTGAGTTCAATATCTTGGAAAGCTCTTGTGAAGTTTGGACTAAAACCTAGAGCAGATTCACTACAACCTCCAACAGCAGAGTCAAGAACTCCATTAAGTTCTCTATGTGTGTTGATGAAACATCTAGGAAGAAAGCGGGCATATTTCTAAGGCAACCTTGGGTCCCCATGTTCTTGGACTAAAACTCCCAGAAGCCTTCACCATTAACAATGTGGGCTAGGATTTCTGGGAGTTGTAGTCCAAGAACATCTGGGAATCCAAGGATGGAAAGCACTGTTCTAACAGACTGAGGAAAAAGTAAGGAACCTTCGGGCCTGATCGACAGAAGCTGCGAAGATCATGCATCTTTAACATGAGCATGTTTTCAGCTCTAATTATGGGCTATCTGTAAGCTGTGTAAGCAGATGAAATATTGTGAAATAGTTTGCATTTTTGATTTACTCATAGTGTAATTAATAAATTGGTGGGAAAATATCCGAATGAGAAATTTCAACACTTGCATTCCTTTCCACCACCTCTGTTTTTCAGGAAATTACATAAGTTGTCATCCTTAGAGATGGGCACGAAATGAACAATTTTTCGGTTCCGTTTTTCTTTTTTTGTTTCGTTATGTAATGAAACGACAAATGAATTTTGTCTCTAAAATGAAACGAAACGAACAGAAACACCAGAAATTTTGTCGTCCATTTCGTTTTCGTTACGGCAATACATTGAACTGTTTTAAATGCTAAAAAAATCACAAAAAATTGAAATAAATGGTAACGAAACAATAACGAAATGAATGAAAACGAAAACAATTTTTTGGCAAAAATTTGCAAAAAACGGAAACGAACGGAAGCGGACCCCCTAAACGACAAATGACAAACGAAACACCATTTTTTATTCGTGCCCATCTCAAGTCATCTTAGATGCTAAATAAGCACATAAGAAATAACTGAAACTCTACTTATGTGATACTTTTCCTAAAAATCTTTTTTTCCCATATTTGTGTGTGTGCCTTTGCAATATTATGACTTTAAGCATAAGTCTGCAGAGCCATGAATTCCAGTCATGATTCCACACGTAATGTCTCCACATAGTGAGGTCACCTGTTAAATTGACATCCATTTTGATGTGGGCCTTTTTAAGGTGAAATCACCAATATTTTTCCACTTTTCAAGAAGAGAAGCCTCTTTGCCACTGAAATCCAAATATTGAAAATGAGCTCAGAACGTCTGTAGAGGTTCCCTTGGGAGCTGTGCTGTGGTTATGTAACAGTCTGGTAAGTGGTGTGTTAAATAAACCCAAAGGAAGGGCATTAAAACTCCATTACAAGGCCAATTTAATGTAGAAGTGGAGAGGCAGCCCTCAATTTCAAAACTCATCTATAGGTGTTTGGTTCATGCCTCTTTAATAGCAGTCTGCTGAGCTACCAGAAGAAGGGAAAATGTAAGGGGTGTCGTAAGAACATAAGAACATAAGAAGAGCCATGCTGGATCAGGCCCATCTAGTCCAGCTTCCTGTATCTCACAGTGGCCCCACCAAATGCCTCTGAGAGCATATGAGACTAGATATCTGTCTCCTACTACCACTCCCCTGCAGCTGGCCTGTGAAGTACCCTGGTTTTAAGCCTGGAGATTACAAAACTCCATCATGGTTTGTAACCTGTGATGGACTTTTTCTCCAGGAATCTGTCCAATCCCCTTTGGAAGACATCCAGGCCAGATGCCATCATCACATTTTGTGGCAGGGAGTTCCATAGACTAAGAACACACTGGGTAAAAAAATATTTTCTTTTGTCTCTTCTCACTCTTCCAACCCACAGTTTGAGTGGATGTCCCCTAGTTTTGGTATTTTGTGAGAGAGGGAAGAGCGTCCCTCTATTCACTTGACTCATGCCCTGCATTATTTTGTATGTCTCAATCATATCCCCCCTCAGGCGCCTTTTTTCCAGAATAAAGGACCCCAAATGTTTTAGCCTTTCGTCATAAGGGAGGTGTCCCAGCCCAGTAATCATTTATGTCACTCTCTTTTGCACCTTTTCCAGTTCCACTATGTCTTTTCTGAGATGCGGTGACCAGAATTGTACACAATACTCCAGGTGTGGCCTTACTATCATTTTGTATAATGGCATTGGCTGTTTTATTTTCAATCCCCTTTATGATAATCCCTAGCATGGAATTGGCCTTCTTCACTGCTTTCATACATTGGGTAGACACCTTCACTAAGTTGTCCACCAACACACCAAGATCTCTTTCCTGATCTGTCACTGATAGCTCAGAGCCCATGAGTTGATAGATAAAGTTTTGATTCTTTTGCCCCAATATGCATTACTTTACATTTTGCTACACTGAAATGCATTTGCCATTTTGCAGCCCATTCCCCCAGTTTGGAGAGATTCTTTTGGAGCTCTTCACAATCTTCTCTGGTTTTTACCACACAGAAAAGTTTTGTGTCGTCTGCAAACTTGGCCACCTCACTGCTTATCCCTGTCTCCAGGTCATTTATGAACAGATTGAAATGCACCGGACCCAGGACAGATCCCTGGGGCACACCACTTTTCACCTCTCTCCATTGTGAAAATTGCCCATTGATGCCTACTCTTTGTTTCCTGGATCTCAACCAGTTCTCAGTCCATAAGAGGACCTGCCCTCTTATCCCTTGACTGTGCAATTTTCTCAGCATCCTTTGGTGGGGGACTGTGTCAAAAGCCTTCTGAAAATCCAGATAAATAATATCCACTGGTTCACCCAAATCTACATGCCTGTCAAAAGATTAATATTTAAAAAGAGGGAGACAGAAGGGCATTTACTTCTGATATCCTTTTACTGGGTTCTGATGCCAAGACAGATACTGATCCAGACAACCTAGTAGAACTTAGCATGTTTTAGAAGTACACCCTTTTTCACAAAGTGACCGTGAGGGACAGCAATTTTTTAAAAATGGCATCTCCAATCCAAACAAGCAAACCCCGCCACCACACAGGACAAACACTAAATAATTTATTTATTTATTTTATGAGATTTTTATACCACCCCTCTAGTCAAAAGGGCTACTCTAAGCAGTTTACAATACAGCAAAATAGAAATTATAAACAAGCAATGACAAATAAAGTACAAACTAATCAACTTTAAATTAAACATGGAACCATAAAAATAAAACAATTTCAGTATTAACGAAGTAAGATTAGACTGCAAAAATAAATTATTTAAAACCAAATTATACATAACAAAAGGTGGAGAAAAGATATTTGGGCATTAGAACGGTAAACATTAAGGTTCTGGGAAAGCTATCAACAGAACCATAGTGTCTAGATCAAGGGAAATGATAGTACCACTCTATTCTGCTCTGGTCAGACCCCACCTGGAGTGCTGTGTCCAGTTCTGTGCACCTCAATTTAAAAAGGAGCAGGTACAGAGGAGGCCAACCAGGATGGCTGAAGGTCTGGAAGAGATGTCTTACGAGGAATGGCTTAGAGAACTGAGAATGTTTAGCCTTTAAAAATAAGGCTGACAAGGAATATGATAGCTATGTTTAACTATTTGAAAGGATGCCATATTGAAGAGGGAAAAGATTTGTTTTCCATGGCTTCAGAGACTAGGACTCGGGGCAATGGTTTCACACTACAGGAAAAGAGATTCCATTTGAACATTAGGAAGAACTTCCTGACTGTTAGAGCTGTTCAGCAGTGGAATGTGCTGCCACAGAGGGTGGTGGAGTCTCCTTCTTTGGAGGTTTTTAAGCAGAGGCTGGATGGCCATCTGTCGGGAGTCCTGTGATGGGGGTTCCTACATGGCAGGGGGTTGGACTGGATGGCCGTTGAGGTCTCTTCCAACTCTATGATTCTATGATTCTGTGATTCTAAGTGCCACATTTTTAATCGCCTTTTGAAGACTTTTAGTGTGGGGCCAAGCATATACTGTATCTGTGGGCAGTTTATTCCTTAGATGAGGAGAAACTACTGAGAACACCCAGTTCCTCATTGATGCTTCTCGGGCCTCTCTCAGTGTTGGCGTCCTCAAATGCCCCACTTGAGATGCACGAGTGGCCCAGGCAGTTCTCTTTGGAAGTAACCGCAGAAAAGGAGAGAGAAGGCTGAAAAAGAAGAAAAATGTTGAGCTCTAAAAGCCACCACTGGTTTTAGCCTTGCTTCCAGTGAGACACAGCTCTTGAGATTAACTCGAATGAAATGAGGACATTGGCAGGGGGAGGGAAGAATGTCCATCTCCACTTTGATGTTTGCGTAAACAGGCGAAATTTACACAACAAGTGGAGCTGCCTTTCCCCCCCCCCGAGTCCAGCCATTGATCTTGCATATTATGGCCTGTCTGTTCAAAATGGTGGCAACTTTCACAAGGAGAATCATCTTCTCCCAACACCTGCTCTCTGAGATTGCTCTGAGTGGAGAACCCAAAGGGTAAACTTCGAGCCTTCTTTATAGAGGGATCTATAACCAAAAAATAATGGTCATGCAAGCGCTGATTACCTCAAGGATAGATTACTGTAACACGCTCTACATGGGGCTCCCCTTGACCCTTGTCCGGCAATTGCAGCAGGTGCAGAATGTGGTGGCCAGATTGGTGATTGGTATGGGAAGATATGACTGCATCACCCCCATTCTGGCCCACCTGCATTGGCTACCCGTTGCCTCCCATATAAGGTTCAAGGTACTGGTTTTGATTTACAAAACCCTCCATGGGTTGGGACGAGCTTATCTGACGGACCATATCATCTCAAGATCTTCTTTGACCCAGCCAAAGATCATCCCAGGTCCTTATGCTTAGAGTCACTCATAAGACCTCTACCCGGAACCATGCCTTTTCTGTAGCTGGTCCCATTTGGTGGAATCCGCTTCCCAGCGATATTAGGACCATGGAGCCCTTCACTTTAGGAAGCGATTAAAAACATGGCTCTTCCAGGCTGCTTTTGGCAACTAAAGGTGGCTTAGCCTATTTCTTCCTTCTTTTTTTGCCGCCATCGTACATCCCACGTTTTTTGTTGATTTTAATGTTCTGATTGAATGGGTTTGTTTTACATTTGTTTGTATAGCTGAACTGTATGGATTCTGTTGTTGTGAACTTCCCGGAGATCCTTCGGAAAGTTGGGTGGTATATAAATATAAATAAATAAATATACAAAATAAATAAATAAAATAATAATCACCACCACTGCGGAACGGACTCTATGGATAATCAAGTTCAGTCTCTCTCAATGAGGCTCACGAGGGGAATTGAACTGCCAACCTCTGGTTCTGCATCCAGAGATCTAAGCCCCAGCGCTATCCAGCAGTAAGAGCCCCAAGTGGTTTTCTTTTCACTTGAGTTTGTCAAGGTTTGTCTTTCCAATGGGAAGGAAAAATACAGAAAATTGAATCCCATCAGAAAGCTAGAGCCTTCGCCGAAAAAAATGCAGGGAAGTTGGGTTACTCCCCCTCCTCTTCTTCACCATCCTCCTCTGAAGGTGAGGACACGACCGGAACTCAAACCTCCACCAAAGATGACAGCCGCGATAATCAGACTTCGAAACAAGAGACTTTAAAGCATGATCAAGATCCTTGTGGCGCAGTGGGAGGTGCCAGGCCGAAACACTATCTCAGGCCAAAATCAGGGAAGAAGAAATATCGTTGTTGGAAGTAATAAGATGGCTCAGAAAATTCTAACATGGAATATCAATGGTCTGAACACCCCACAGAAGCGTCGAAAGACCTTTAATATCCTCCAAAAACAACAATGCTCAATCATCTGCTTACAGGAAACCCACATATTGAGAAAACATGAACAATATTTAATACAAAATAAACTGGGAAATTTATTCTCTACATCAAACAAAGAAAAGAAGCAAAATGGGGTGGCACTATATATTAAACCAGAGCTCTCCCCAATCCTTCTGGAAAAAGATGAATCAGGCAGATGGATCCTTGTCCAGGCAAATATCCAATCTAAAGAAACAATTATTGCTGGTATATACGCCCCCAACGATAATCATGGAAGACAAACCTTCTTTGAACAACTGGCCCAGAAACTGCTGCAATATGGAAATCATCAGCTTATAATATTGGGAGATTTTAATGCTGTACATATTCCTTCAGTAGACAGGAAAACACCAAAAGGGAAAAAATCCAAGACTTCATCTTCCACACTGCCCAAATCGTTCCTGGACATGTCTGATATTTTAGAACTTCATGATATTTGGAGAAGGAAAAATCCACTAAAAGACGGTTTCACCTTTTATTCAAGACAATACGCCTCCTTCTCCCGTATAGATATGTGCTGGGCCACATCCGATCTTCTACTAAATACAAGGGATATAGAAACCTTACCTCGAACATTATCTGATCACAATGCCATCTTATGGACACTGAAATCTTCGGGTATGCCCAGACACTGGAAAATTAACTCAGCTCTCTGGGCTGATAAAGAGTTCATTTCAGAGGCCGCTAGAGATCTGAATTTGTACTTCGAAACTAACCTGAATAAGGGTACACCACTCAAAACGGTGTGGGATGCCTTTAAGCCATACTTTAGAGGGTTTGTTATCCAATATATGGCAAGACGGAATAAAGAGAGGAAAAAGCAATCTGAATCCATTCTTAATATGATGAAAAAGCTTGAAACGGACTTAACACATGATCCCCGCAACGACCAGTTGAACAAAGACCTGGCATCTTGTAGGCATGAACTAAACCTGATCCTGACTGCAGATATAGCTCACAAAATTAAGTTGGCGAAACTGAACTTTGTGGAAAATGCAAACAAACCAGGTAGATGGTTAGCCTATAGGTTAAAAAAGGTACAATCTCAAAAACTCATACTCTTACTCAAAGACAAAACTGGGGAAAATCAGACAGAGCCTTTTGTTCTCAAGAATGGGATATAAAATATGGCAAGCCGTGCTAGAAAGATGCTTGACAGTGCAACATCAGCAGGACCTGATTTACCTCACAGACATATAACATTATTATTTTTTTGTCTCTTCCCTACACTTTTTCTGCACTGTCCATGAAGAAAAAAAAGTGTAAAAAGCCCGTGGTTTCACTGTGCCCGATTGGTTTCCCATACAAATGCATTGCTTCAATGCATTCCTATGGGAAAACGAAAAACGAAACAGAACAAAACAAAAATTTCCGTTTCATTTCATTTCATTTTTCTTTGATGGGTCGTTTCATTACGGAATGAAATGAAAAACAAAAAACAAAATGAAAAAAAATCATGGCCATCTCTACCCCAAACGCTTGCAATTTCTACGATTTTACAGAGGTCAATACAAGATTATCACGCACCTTTACGTTTTTATAAGAGTAAATGGAACTATAAATCCAATGGCCTTATCCTTCTTCTTTCTTGTTAATCTCAGGGTTTCCTTGACCTGATGGTTCTGCTATTTTGATCACCCTTTACTTACATTTGGAGGAGTCGAATAAATATGTGAATGGCTATTCATATATTTATGTGTTGGTCCAGAAGAACCATTTACTTGGTATCCAGACACCGCCAGTCAGTGACAAAGGTGCCAAAAGCCCTTCACTTCATAGCTTTTAGTTCTTCTCAGTGTTGTGGAAAATGTATCTCTTTCACTCACTCTCTATGTGGGCATGACGCCATGAAAATGTTTGTGTGGGTGGAAAGCTAGAGAGACCGAAGAAGAAGAAGAAGAAGAAGAAGAAGAAGAAGAAGAAGAAGAAGA
>JAHTLZ010003526.1:1305713-1317087 GCA_023846285.1 Phrynocephalus versicolor | reverse complement strand
GATAGATAGAGATTATCACTGTGCATTCCAACTACAAGGTACCGCTGACGGTGGCTTACAACCTTCAAAATGTAACAATGACAGATATATCCAATGTAACCATAAATCCACTGAAATCAAACAAAACCAAGCCAACACAACTTTTACCATAAAAGTTGTGAAAATCGGTTTAGCACATAAAAATGTCACATCCGATTAGTTTGAAAAGATATGTCTTTCACTTTTGCTAGAAGCAGTTACACAAATGTGTTGGGAGTTGTGGTTGACTAGGTCAGGGGGGAAAATAACCTTCCCTATCTATGTCTGGTTGTACATTTATTTAGGTACTGCTATTCCAAGAGAGTTCAGGGCAATTTCCTATCAATTGAAAACCTACGGACAGGATGTAATTTGTAAAAGCTTTATTTTGGCATATTTTGCTGCTGCCATTTTGTTTACATATTCTTTGGTATGATTTGTTTGCCCATCTTCCAGTTCAGGAGAACCAGTCTCTGGGTATGTCAAGGACTCCTAAAACCATAAAAATAACTGACTGTATATAAATGCTGATGCATGTGAGTGTATAAAAATGGCACAAACCCCAATAAAGACATGACTGGAAATGTAGAAGCACCTTGAAAAGACAGCAGCTGTGGGGCCATCATAACAAGAAACTGTGTTGGCCCACAGAGGCCTGTTGGAACAACTGAAAGTCTTCTACCTAACCGGCTAGGACCTGGCACAGCCAAACCACAAGAGGAAACAAGCTTCCGGGCGTGCATGCACCTGTGCTGAAATTATTGTGTGGATACACACACCAACCACTGCTGACTCCTAGGAGATGCCTTTCGTAAGACAGCGGGTAAGACTCGGCGTTCAGACCGAGAAGGAGACTCACTGGCTGGACTTTCCTCTTCAGCCACAGATGCATTCAGGGCTTGGGAAAGGTACTTTGGGTGGATGGGGCCCAAATCATCCTCTACTTGCTGTAGGATCCTTGCTGTCCAAACCCACCCACCCCTACCCTTTGGCAGGCTTTGGCATATCTTGCTTTTACTCCAAGAAGAGGAAGGCAATATATATATGGCCCGACTCCCTACTTGTCTTCCAATACAACCCTGTTAGGTAGGCCAGACTGAAAATTGATGACTGTTTCAAGGTTAGCCCATTAATTTCCTAGCTGATTGAGAACCCACACCTGGGTTTCACTCTAACTGTTAAGGAGGGTCAGACCATTGGTCCAGATGTCGCTATGGCATTCCAGATGTGCTTCTCCAGATGTTTTGGCCCACAACACCAAGAATTCCTTATTGTGTGTGTGTGTGTGTGTGTGTGTGTGTGTGTGTGTGTGTGTGTGAAGGATGACTGATTTTCTCTTGAATGTCTTCAGATTTTGATTTTATAAGGATTTTGAGTCCAACCCCCTGCTCAAGGCAGGAGTCCAAACCAATACAGATGCGGCAGATGGTGGTACAATTTCCCCTTGAATGCCTCCAACGTTGCAGCACTCTCTACCTTCTGAAGCCACTGCTTCCATTGTCGTACTGCTCTAACAGTTGGGAAGTTTTTCCTGATATCCAGCTGAAATCTGGCTTCCTGTAGCTTGAGCCCATTATTATGTGTCCTATCGGAGTCTAACCCCCTGCTCAAGGCAGGAATCCAAATCAAAGTATATCTGAAGGATGACTGCCTAATTTCCTCTGGAATGTCTTTAGCCTTGGAGCTATCACCTTCCAGGGTAGTTAGCTCTATAATCATACTGCTCTAACAGTTAGGAAGTTTTTCCTGATATTTAACTGAAGTCTAGCTTCCTGTAACTTGAAACCATTATGTGCCCCATGTTCTAGGATGATTGAGGACAGATCCTGCCCTTCCTCTGCATGACCATCTTCTAAGTATTTCAAGTGTTCTATCTCACCTCAGTCTTTGTTTCTCAAAGCTAAGCATGCCCATTTCTTTCACTATTTCTCATAGGGCTTGGTTTCCATTTATCCTTGGGATAAACCATTTCTGAGTACTACCCTGCTTCCCTAAAAATAAGACATCCCCCCAAAATAAGACCTCCTTACAGTTTTGCCTCTCGCTGAAATATAAGGCATCCCCCAAAAAATAAGGACTCCTCGATAATAAGATAACAATAAATGTGTACCGTATTCTTCCTCATGGAAAAATAAGACATCCCCTGAAATAAGACCTAGCACATCTTTGGGAACAAAAATTAATATAAGACACTGTCTTATTTTCAGGGAAACAGGGTATATACCTCTGAGAACTTGGAAAGGCCCACCATAACTCAGAATTGTCTTGATGGCATGTAATTATTATTATTGTTCAATTCCAGATGAAGCTTCAAAGAAGATAAGTGATCCAATACCATTTAAATTTTGACACTTTCATTATGCAATTTCTTTATGTAGTGATGTTTGCTTCTCAATAGAATATTGATATTTTACTGTTCCTTTTTGTTCCTTTTTGCTTCTCAGTAGAATATTGATATTTTACTGTATATGGGAAAAAAGAGAAGTGATCCAGATTCTCAGGGGAAGGGTGTACAGAGAAAAAAGTAATAAAACCCAGAATGATATCTCCAAGCTGGAAATTTTAATCACAAAAAGAACAGATAATTCAAAAGATTGATAATGCATGTCAAATATGGGTGTCATTTAAAAAAAACAGTTCAGCACCCTTTTAGTCCAATTTAGTCCAATCAGTGAACAATTTAATCAAATATCCTTCCACTTTGGTTGTTTTACCTTGCTTATACATTAAATTTCACTGAGCTACTGCTAGTGCATGGCTCCTAGTTACCAGGAAAATGTCACTGAATGGGCAGCAATTAATATAAAATTCAGATATGGTGGTACCTCGACTTATGAATTTAATCCATTCTGAATGCATGCTCTTAAGTCAAACTTCTCTTAAGTCGGGGTACGTATGTAAAAACTGAAAAAATAAGTTAAAAATGAAAAAATGAAAAAAAAAATGTAATTCGAGCAGACCATATCTAAAATTTGTTAGGTGGCAGTTAAAATGTCAACAGTTTTCAGCTGTTAAGTCGAATTGCTCTTAAGTCGAACTGCTCTTAAGTTGAGGTACCACTGTATTGAGGTTTTGAACATTGAAGGTTGCAACAGCTGAAGATCTGGCACGGTGGAGCCAAGTTATATAATAGAACACAGATGAGTCTGTGCACTAAAATTGTTCCTGTCAGCTTTCCTGTACTGCATATAGGATGGCTAATCTGTTACATTAAAGTTCTATACCTTGGAAAAAGAAAGAAAATGCACAGTTGTAAGATGAGAAAGACTTGGCTCAGTAATCCTACATACAAGAAGGGTCTTGTTATTGCTGCAAATCACAAGCTGATTTGCCTGACTGTGCCTGTGCCTAATATTAGATAGAGAAGATAGGTGGTTTGAGAGAAGGGTCAAGAAAGCCATTCATTTGAGTATTGAAAACCCCTCTCTCAACAGAGGTGAGAAACTAAACAGCTATTAAACAACCACTAAACAGAAGGATGGCCCAACATAGGAGGGGTAACAGCCCAGGACCAGAATCAGCAGTTCACCTCCACTTGAAGGGAAAAGGGCACTCATTCAAAGATGAGGATGCACACATATTAGACAGAGAAGATGGGTGGTTTGAGAGGGGGGCCAGGGAAGCCATTCATGTGAGCATCGAAAACCCTTCTCTCAACAGAGGTGGGGGGCTCTGGCACAGTCTATCTGCCACCTATCAGGCTGTGCTTTCAACAATACCCAGACAAATCAAAAAGCCTTCACCACCAAGGCCATTGCTAACACATACTTTATGGCAGGCATGTTCAAACTTTGGCCCTCCTGATGTTTTAGACCACAACTCCCAGAATTCTATGCTTACATTGCCAATGACAAAGGACTGTGGGAGTTGTGGCCCAAAACATTTGGAGGGCCAAAGTTTGAACATGCCTGCTTTATTGGTTTCAGTACTTTAGGCCATTGTCCACCTTAAGGCTATTGAGACTGTTGTCTGCCTAATGAGACTATTCAGGCCATTGTTCATCTTATGAGCCTATTTCAGACCAGGGTGACAAGAGGTCAAAGTGAACTATAAAATGGAGGACTCGCAACTAGCTTTCAAACTAGTTTGAATGAAGCTGCTTGAATGAGCAGTGAAATGTTTCTCACTCTCAAGAAAAAGAAGTCCAGTTGCCATGACTCAACTTCCAGGTAAACTCACCTGGATGACTGAGAATCTTCACAGATATGTTTAAGAAGGATGCTATTAAATTGGAAGAAATTCAGTGGAGGCCAACAAGGTTGATCAGGGGAGTGGAAGCCAAGCCCTACAACAAAAGACTGGAATAACTGGGCATCTATAACTTTGAGAAAAGAAGACTAAAATATGATAGCCCTTTCAAATACTTGAAAATTAGTCATACAAAGGAATGTCAGTATCAATTCTCAATCATCCCAGCTCAGGACACCATGATAATTGGCCCAAGTTACAGGAATCCAGAATTTGGCTGAATATCAGGGAAAATCTCTTAACTGTTAGAGCAGTACAGCAATGGAACTAATTGCCTCTGGAGATGCTGGAGGTATTCAAAAGATACAAGGTGAACTATAAATTGGAGGCCTCACCACTAACTTTCCTCAGACTGACGAAGCTGTTTGGATGAGTAGCGAAATGTTTAGATCTCTCAAGAAAAGAAGTCCATGACTCAACTTCCAGATAAATTCAACTGGATGACTGAGAAATCTTCACAGACATATTCAAACAAATCCTTCTCTTGACGCACTAGATTTCTACATGCAAAGAGACTGCTATCCACAGAAGAATGTTCAGGTGTGCAACCAATCTCCTCTCTGATGAAGCATTTTAATTGTATTTGATGGGTAACTTCCTCCTAAATTGTTCTGCCTGGAAGCCACAATATTCAACCTCCATCTTTATGCAACATCAATCAGTTAGGAATCTGAAAAGGGAATCGCTCGTTCTCTCTTTTCCTCGTCTTATCTTTTGAGCAGCCATATTTCAAAGAGCTACCAAATAAACAGCAGGAACAGGGAGGCGCCTTCAGTATGTGCACGTCTACAGTGTAATGTATGCAAATATTTTCATCAATAGACTTTTTTGGTTCTCCTTGCCTTTCCCCCTTCAGTTTTACCTGCTTGCCAGCTCTCTCTCTCTCTCTCTCTCTCTCTCTCTCTCTCTCTCTGTGTGTGTGTGTGTGTAAATGAGGAAAGGAAAAAGGAACATAATATCATTTCCAAGAGACCAAACTGTTATCTAATTAGAACTAAGCATTTCTCAAAGCAGAAAGGTGTATAGCTGGTGGGGAAGGTAAATAATGTGTGAGAATGAGAGGAATGGAGAATCTAGGCTCTGTTTACTTCTTGGAGAAGAACCAAATTAGAAAATATATTTGATATTTACATTATTTAAAAAAGACTCCTAGAGTATCTATTGCCAATCTGCTTGCCTCAAAGTGAGAACTGCTACAAGAAAAAAATTAAGGATTCACGGGGTGATTTCATGCACACTTAATGTATTCTTGCCAGCATTAATTCCCGTCTTGCTTTAGCAGCAGACAAGGCTGCCCAAGCCATTTTGTTCCCTGAGGCCTAACAGAAAATGGCACCCACCCACTTCAAAGGGCACAGGGTCCACAGTGGAGATATTTCAGCACCAGTTAAAACATTCTGTAGGTGGTTTACAATTATGTGGGATACCCATTGCCCCCACCCTCATCCCAGTCAGCTGAGTAGTCAACTTAGGGCGCTTTTACACGACCTCTAAAATCCGCTGGCAACTTAAATTCGGACCAGAGATCGTGGGATTTTGTTCTGCTTCCTGTGTTCCCACCCTTCCGCACTCCATTGCTACTGTCTGCAGTGAGGGGAGGGAGAAAAAAAGGGAGAAAAGAATGCAGGCTCACCTCCGCTCACCTCTGTCTGCTTTCTGAGCTGCCCCGTAGGGATTCCTGTCTGTTAAAGGGGCAGCGGGGACAAGAAAAACAAACAGAAGGCGAGGAGAGCCTGGCATCCACAGCTTTACAATCCACATCGGAATTTTTTTTACCTCCGGAGACTAGGTACTTGTAAAATGTGCTGGGGCGTGCTTAGGTGGGTGTGGTCATACTTAATTTTTTAAAAAGTCCGCAGCTGGTGGGAAAACAATTTTAAGCTCCGCATCTGGGAGCCCTTTGCATCAGATTTTAGGGGACATGTAAAAGCAGCCTTACTGACCTTGGAGGGGTGGAAGGTTGAATCGACCTCAAGACAGCAAGCTAAACCCATTGGGATTCAACTCAGGTCATGAGCAGAGTCCTCATTGCAGTACTGCAGCTTAACCATTGTGCCATGATGCTTCTTAAACTTGCATTTTCCTTTTTGATGAAAACACATTTTCCTCCTCCTTTTTCTTGGGAAAGAAGGGTCATCATCACCAGTGGGTAGGATGACTCACCCACCTATCAGACTTGATAGCCGTGGCTCTGATTTTTTGCATCCTTTCATAGTAAAGTTCTACTTTATACAGTGAATGCTATATTTTCTTCACCCCTTCCCTCTGCCCAAGTTGCATTGTGTCCACAAAATTCAATCATCATTGTTTCAGAACTGCACAGCTGGAAGGGACCCAATGGATCATGGAGTCCAGTCTGTGTCAAGGAGGCCCAGCGGGGAATCGAACTCCCAACCTCTGGCTCCCCAGCCAGATGCACAAACCACTGAGCTATACAGAAGGAATTTGAGGTTGCCTTTTGAACCTAATGAATATGTTCCTTCAATCATTAGCTATTATAAATAAATCACTGTGGAATCCCTTGCAGAAAATAGTCTTTGGTTTCAGGACCCTCTTAAGATATATTGGATAATAGGGATGGGCATGAAATGAAAAAATGAAATGCTGTTTTGTCATTTCATTATGTAAGAAAATGAAACAAAACTAGGAAGCAGCATTTTGTTACAGATGAAATGAAACAGTCATTTTTTTTCCATTGAAATGTGTCACAACCCACAGACACACACACACAGGTAAGTTCAGGCTTTTACTGCAAACTCAGAGCCAAATCCCAATACAGCAAATCAGAAGTAAATCAGAGTCCAGGAAACCTATAGCAAGGTCACGCCCATTCAGAGAGCAAAGCAGAGCCCAAGATAAACAGTTCAGAGGTCAAACCCAGAATGCCAATGGTAGCTTACACCAGAGCCAAGAGAGACAAGGTCCAGGGTCATGCCAAGCAGGAACAATGATCAAACAGGAAAGGAGTAGCAAGTTGTCATATCAACGTGTTGCTCCCACAATTTGCCTCAGTCCTGAATGCTTAATTTATGTCTCCAGAGAACAACATAACTTCCCGAAAAAATAACCCTGTCAAAACTCAGTACTCCCTAAATGTAGATGTCTGTAGCTCAGATAAAGCTTGTCTCTGCTTCTCCTGGTTGTAAGTCTTCACTGCCTTCGACAAGCAGCCCTCTGTGGGGTGGAGAATCCCCTGTAGATGCTGAGTCACTCTCCTGTGCAGCTGCTGGAGGAACTGACAGCCCAGAAACCCCATCTGGGGCTTCTTCAGGCATTAACTCTTTAGTCTCTGGAATAGGTTCTGGCAGGGGGCTGACAAAATGAACCGTTTCATTCCGTCTGTACCTGACCATTTTCAGAGGGCTCCTGCTGAGCTCTCATGGGCTGGACCCCTTTAAAGCTCACCCAGTTGGCACCAGTGGGATCGCATGGTGCTGACTGGGCCAGTTTTAAATGGGTCCAGCCAATAACAGCTCAGCAGGAGCCCTTTAAATATGGCTCCCAGGCAACAAACCTGGCGCCTCTAGGACCCACAGGAGCCATTTCCTTTCCTTTCATTTCATTTTGTATAATTTTTTTAAAAACTTTGTAAGAAACTAAGCAAAACGGGTGTGCACAAAATGAAAGAAAACAAGACATCATTTTTCCATTTTGTGCCCATCACTATTAGATAATGCTATTCCATGTGCATTGCAGCTGGTTTCTGAGAGTGAATGGGCAAAATTCTATTTTTGCACATCTAACATAAAGCTACACTGGCCTAAATCTTCTGCGTGTTGTTCACAGTAGTAAGAAATTGTGCTATTCAAATGTGCAATTGTGTGTGTGTCCTTTGCATGAACAATTTCATTATGCACCAGTAGATGTGCTCCAGGGTCATGCTACTGCCCACTTGTTCAAATCCCTGCCCACCTATATAGAAACCCACTGGGTGTGTGTGCCCATGATGAAACTACCCCCTAAATGTCATGCATGCTATATAAGGTCGCTGTAAGTCAGGTAAAACCTGAGTACACATTACATCACATTGAAACCTGAACTATCTCTAGTGTGCATCAACCCAGCTAGAGTTAATTGTAGGGTCAGCAGGCATGATCTTTAGACTTGGAGCACATTACTATAGGCCTGTGAGCTCACGCACACATACACATACACATAAGGTAGGAGATGTGCTGATTCCCTCCAGAAAAAGGAAAGTTTATGCTTTCACAAAAAGGGAAAGTGAAAAAGGCTAGAAAAGTCTTCAGCCAGTATCAAACATTCAGCCCTGTTGAAACAACATGGAAAAGAAGCTCTGTGTACCTGAAAAGCCGGCTGCCCAAATTCTACCCATTTAATTCAGACCCAGACTACAGAACAGAAGAGCTGTGATGGAGAGGACCAAAAGTCTATCTAATCCACTGTTCTGCTTATAAAGTAGCTGAGATGTCATCCCTAGGAAATCCACTTATCTTATATTTCCTACCAAATGATTTACAGAGACACACTGTGTTGGATACTGGGGGTGGCAAATAAGAGAGAAAAGTGCACAGATTCACAGATGTCTTTGCAGACAAGGCAAAAAGGAACTTGAGAGGCATTTTAAAAGAGAATATGGCAGAATGAGAAAGCAAATGAATGAATTCATCCATTTGCAGCAGATGGGTTTGTTTGTTTGTTTTGTTTGTTTGTTTGTTTGTTTGTTTGTTTAAAATCAGAATAATTGAGTTGGAAGCAACCTATAAGGCCACTGAGTCCAAGCCCCTGCAGGGATCCAAATCAAATCATATTTATATACAGTAGGACCCCGGTATCCACTGATTCATTATCCACTGATTCAGTTATCCACAGTTGGCAGAGGGAAAAGTTAAATAAAAATTCAGCATCCACAAAGCAAGCTACTATCACAAACAGCAGCTGTAAGGAAAGGTACTGTAATAAAACAGCAGCCATAAAGCAAGCTATTGTCACAAACAGCAATCATAAAGCAAGCTACTGTCACAAAACAGCAGTCTGGGGATTTTTGGCGTTTTCTCTTATCCACAGTTTTCATTATCCACGGGAAGGCCTGAAACCAATCCCCAGTGGATACTGGGGTCTTACTGTACTGTCTTTCTCCTAAAGGATCCAAGGTGACTTACAGTACTAGAAGAAACAAAGTTAAAAGCTTTTAAAAATTAAATAGTTACAATATTTTTCAAGAAGTAAGCAAATATATGAAGACTTATAAATAAGAGAAATATTAAAAGCATGAGTAAAAGAACACAATGCAATGATCTCTTTTAAAAGAAAATCACCTTGGCCAAGCTGTCCCTGAAAGGAAAGCCTGCCTGATGAGAAACGTTTTTGTCCCCTTGCGGAAGGACACCAAAAATGGGGGCAGCCTGGCTTCCCATGAACTAGTAACTTGGAATTGAATCTTGAATTTCCCATTAGAGATTGACATCATGGCATACTATATTTAAATACTAGGATCTATAAACAAGGGGAGTGGGGACATTTCTAGATCTGACTTCCAAAACTGTATCCTAGAGATTTTTGCCTGTTACCCTCTGACCTCTATGTTTGGCAATACATGAAAACACCTTGCTCTGGAGAGGAAAGAGCTAGGATTTTTTTATCCATCTTTCCGCATTCTTTAAAAGAAGAATTGCCTGGAGGCCGTTAATTGGCTTAGAAAATGGGGCCTACAGCTAGACTGGGCTGTTTTTCTAATTTCTGACTGTAACTCCACTGTTTGGGGGGATTTTGTCTGTTTGTTGTTTGATGTAGAATTTAACCACAACAAGGCGAGATGATGGAAGTAGACTCACAGTGATACGCATGTGACAAAGAGGAAGCTACAAGATGTAAAATGCCCAAGGTGTTCTCATTTATTTATTTTTTGGGGGGAAATTACTAAAACAGACATGCATACAAAAGGACATACGTTGATAGATGGTGATCCATAAGTGCTGGGAGTGGGGGTGGGGGAATACAAAGGAACATTAAAGATATTTTTTCTGACCTATGTCCCTTTCAGTGTTGTAAGATGCCTCTTCAAATTCACTGTTTATAAATTTGAGTTTGCCTTGAATGTTCTGGGTTGTATATTGTCCTTCAGTATCGTAAGCCACCTTGGAGGCTTACAATTTTCCAAGGAGAAAGGTGGGGTAAAAATATTCTAAGTAAATTAATAAATGTAAAGAAAGTACCATGATCATGGTCATGACCAGACAATTTACATACGTAGTAGTTTTCAGTGAATGAGAGAAAGTTGATGCCCAAAACCGGATTGCAAGATTTATTTATTTAAATAATCGTAATGTTTGGAGCAGAGACCACCTCCTAAAGCATACATCAAGAGTAGAGATGGGCACAACTTAGCAAAATTTTAGTTTCCGTTTTTGTTTTTCGTTTTCGTTACGCAACGAACCGAAAAACGAAAATTGGCTCCAAAATGGAACGAAAATGGAAACGAAACGACTAATTTTGAGCCAATTTTCGTTTTTCGTTACAGCAAAAGCATTTAATGGCACTAAATGAGGAAAAACAAAAAAAATTCATTTTTGTTTTCATTACAAAACGAAACAAAAACGAAAAATTTTGAAAATTAGCTCACAAAAACGGAAACGAGCCGAAACGGACCCCTAAACGAAAAACGAAAAACGAAAAACCATTTTTCCTGAGTCGTGCCCATCTCTAATCAAGAGATGTCAATTAAAAAGGAGAGAAAGGGATGGTGGAAACCTTGTCAATAGCCTTTGTTGTTGTTCATTGCCATCATGTCAGAACCAACTTATCGTAAAATGATCGGAATATGGCTTTCAAAGTAAGGGAGATATTTGAAGAGTGGTTTTAACTAGTCTCTCATTGCCGCCCCGCTGCCCCCGTGAGATTCCATGGCTGAATGCAGGTTTGAACCCTCCTCTCCAGAGTCCTAGTCTGTCACTCTATCCTACACCACACTGGCTAGCTACCATTCACCTTAAGTTACATGTAAAGGTTCCCCACACACATGTGTGCTGGTTGTGTCCAACTCTAGGGGCGTGCTCATCTCTTTTTTACAGTGATACCTATTTATCTACTTGCATTTTTACGTGCTTTCGAACTGCTGGGTTTGCAGGAGCTGGGGTTATCAGTGGGAGCT
>JAHTLZ010003526.1:1289968-1305703 GCA_023846285.1 Phrynocephalus versicolor | reverse complement strand
CACTATCAATAACAATAAGAACAAACTGAATAAAAGAAAGAAACCAATAATAATAAAATGAAAAAAAAATCATAATATGTGATCATGGTAAAGAGGAACACCTATTATGATATGGGTTGACTTTGAAGGAAAAAAAGCCGTGGCCTTGACTTTTCAAGACCTGAAAAGGTTTGTGAGCAATGTCTGGAGGTCTTGAATTCATGAGGTCATCTTAAATTGGAACTGCCAGCGTGGCCCATAACAACAAAATAACACTGAAGCAGTACAGCTATAATTTGAGGTATATGTAGGAGCTGAACTGACTTCCATGTGAACCTGAAAAAGAATATACATCTTTGGCCTTCTAGAGATCTAGAAGGGGGGTTGAATTTAAGTTCCCTTTGTTGTTACATAAATAATTATTAGAATACTCATTGTTCTGTTAAAAGCAGTTGCTTCTCTTTTAAGCCTTGTCAGTCTGTATCTCATGAAAAGAGGCATATGTTGCATTCAAAATATCATCCATTCAAGGAAACCGATAATTTATTTATTTTATTTATTTTATTTATATCCCACCTATCTGGCCTAAAGGGCCACTCTGGGAGGGCTTAGAACAGCAAAACATACAAGTATGATGTACTAATAACAAAAACATAATCAACACAGCAAATAATACAATCGAAAAACAATAACAAAAACATTAAAATACAGCACAAACTTCACAATTTAAAAATTAAATTAAGTTCAGATGGTGGAAGAAGCAGCAAAACCAGGCTGGACAAGATGTTATAATCTGAGGTAGTCAGGAAAGACCCGATAAAACAGCCGTGGTTTTAGTTGCTAATACATTTTTGCTAGTGGGAAATGTCCTGATTATCAGTCTGCAAGCTCTATGTGTGCCCTTGCAAGATAAACATCAAAATGTTGCAGAAGAAGCCTGGAATATGGTAAAAAAAAAAAAAGCTTAATTTCTCCAGTGAAGTAAGGATTCCGAATCTAAAAAATCATAGAACCATAGAATAACTGAGATGGAAGATGCCTATAAGGAAATGAAGTCCAACTGCCAGCTGAAGGGAGGAGTCCGAAGCAAAACAGATCTGACCAATGGTGGCTGAATAGGGTTGGGCACAAAATGAAAAACAAAATGCTGTCTTGTCATTTCATTAGCTAACGAAAAAACAAAATGGGGAAGCAGCGTTTTGTTAGTAACGAAATGAAATTGCAGGTTTTTTCATTTAAAACAAACCGATTCGTGTCACTGTAGTTATTTTTTTCCATTTGTTCTTATTTTGAATTGTTAAAGCATTTTGATTGTTTGTATTTGTGCTTATTTGTTTATTTGTTCCTTTTATTGTTATGATTTGATTTTGGTTTGATTGATTAGTTTTTATTTTTTTAGATTAAGTTGTTTAATCTGTTTTTATATTTTGTATATGTTTATAAACCGCCCAGAGTAGCTTTTTTGCTAGATGGTTGCGGTATAAAAATCAAATAAATAAATAAATAAATAAATAAATGTAAGAAGGCTCCCTTGGGTCCTAGAGGCACCAAATTTGGTGCCTCTACGACCTAAGGGACCTGTTTTATAGAGTAACAAATCGAATCATTACTGTTTCATTTTGTACAATTTTTTTAAAAAAGTTATTTCTAACGTAATGAAACAAATCATGGGAGGGGGAATGAAACAAAACAAAACTCAATTTTTCCATTTTGTGCCCATCTGTACTGCTGATTTTTCTCCTGAATGCCTCTGGTGTGAGAGTGCTCACCACCTCCCAAGCTCATCAATTCCATTGTTGTGCTACTCTAACAGTTAAGAAGTTTTTTCCCCATGAGATTCAGCCTAATTCTGGCTGCCTGTCACTTGAGCTCATTACTGTGTGCCCTGCACATTGGGGTGATAAAAAACAGATCCTGCCCCTCCTCCGCAGGACAATCTTTCAAGGGTTGGGAAAGGGCTATCTCCCCTCAATCTGCTTTTCTCAAAGTTAAACACGCCCAGTTGGTTCAGTCTTTCCTCATAAGCCTACTGATTATCCTTGTCACCCTTGCCCTGCCCTCTGGGATGATAGAGAACAGACCTTGCTCTTCCTCTGGATGACACCTCTCAAGTATTTTAAAAGTGCTACCCTGCCTTCCCCCGGTCTTCTTTTCTCGAGGCTAAACATGGCCAACAAAAGCTAAACCTTTAAGGCAGCAGGCAGGGGAGGTGCATAGCATGGCCATTGTCAAGGTTCCCGCCAAGGCCTATAACTGTGCTTTTGGTATCGGTTCTGCATTCAGGCGGTCATAGAATCATAGAATCATAGAGTTGGAAGAGACCTCAAGGGCCATCTAGTCCAACCCCCTGCCATGCAGGAACCCCATCACAATATTTCCGACAGATGGCCATCCAGCCTCTGCTTAAAAAGCTCCACATAAGGAGATTCCGCCACCCTTTGTGGCAACATATTCCACTGCCGAACAGCTCTAACTTTCATGAAGTTCTTCCTAATGTTCAGATCGAATCTCTTTTTCTGCAGTTTGAAACCATTGCCCCGAGTCCTAGTTTCTGAAGCCATGGAAAACAAACCTGTTGCCTCTTCAATATGACATCCTTGCAAATATTTCAACACAGCTATCATATCCCCCCTCAGCCTTCTTTTAGAGAGGCTAAACATTCCCAGTTCCCTAAGCCGTTCCTCATAAGACATTTCCTCCAGACCGTCAACCATCCTGGTCGTCTTCCTCTGCACCCACTTGAGGTTGTCAACATTCTTTTTAAACAGAGGCGCACAGAACTGGACACAGGACTCCAGGTGGGGTCTGACCAGAGCAGAATAGAGTGGTACTATCACTTCCCTTGATCTAGACACTATGCTTCTGTTGATGCAACCAAGAATCGCATTGGCTTTCCCGGAGATCGCAGTCTGGGCCATCCTCTGAAAAACGTTTAGCTTGCTAATTTTTGATAGAATACGTGATTAAATGCATCTCTTGCCAGGACCATTTTTCTCATCAGTTGCCATCCCTAGGCAGTATGTATCCCCGTTCTCCCCACCACACGTGCTTTAAACCAGCCAATGGCTCGCTTCTCCCTGCTTTGTCTTAGGTCAGCACTGCAAATTGATATATCAAAATAGCAACCACGGCAGCGTTACTGGTCTTTGTTCTTCTCTGCATGCAGTACCTTTTCTCAGCGGCTTGTCAGATAAAATACCGATTGCAACTTTCTTAATTTACCAAGCTTTTTAAGTCTAATCTCGTGAGCCAGCCTAAAGGGCTTTTCCCATCCATTGAAATGCCAAAATAATTGAAATTGTCTTCAGCTGACAGCCAGGCAATAATGACTATTGCACTTTGCAGACTGCATGTCAAGGTTATACAGAACCCAGCAAACACAGCTAATCCTCACGGCACTTGCACAGAAATGCTATTATCAGGGCCGGTACCCAGTAGCCTTCCATGTCAGGTACAATGCCCACCACTTCCTTTTTTCCCAACCTTAGGATGTCTCTGACAAATGGTAGCCAACTAGGCAAACCTGGCTGCAACCAGGTTTCCAGCTGTGATCTTGCTGGTTCCAACCATGCTTTGTAGGCAGAGAATCAACCAGGAAAGCTGTTTTGCACCCGAAGATGGAACACCAAGCTAGGATATGCAAGGTCAAAAGTGTGGAGAGGTGGGAGACATGAGGGAGGGGAATCTTTGAGGTTTAAGAAGGGCAGCAGGCTAGGCAGGCATGTCATTTTCATCAGGGCATCAGCTTTTGGCAAATGCAATAAGGCAGAGAAACAGGGGGAACAAAAAAGCGGGAATCACCTAGCCCAGGGCAGCCACGGAAAACAAATTATTGGGTAAGTCTGGAAGTTGAGTCATGGCAACTGGACTTCATTTCTTGAGAGACTGAAAAGTTTCGCTGCTCATCCAAACAGCTTCGTCAGTAGGGGGAAAGCTAGTTTTGAGTCTTCCATTTTATAGCTCACTTTGACCTCATGTCAACCTGGTCTGAAATAGTCTCATAAGATGAACAATGGACTGAATAGGCTCGTTAGGTGGACAGTAGTCTAAATAGGCTCATTAAGTGAACAATGGCCCACCTTTAAAACCTTCCCAAATGATTGAGATGTACAAAATAATGCAGGGCATGAGTCAAGTGGATAGAGGGATGCTCTTCTCCCTCTCACAAAATATCAGAACTAGGGGACATCAACTAGAGTGAGAACAGACAAAAGAAAATATATATATTACCCAGTGTGTTGTTAGTCTGTCAAACTCCCTGCCACAGGATGTGGTGATGGCATCTGGCCTGGATGCCTTCCAAAGGGGATTGGACAGATTCCTGGAGGAAAAGTCCATCCCAGGTTGCAAACCATGACAGAGATGTGCAATCTCCAGGCTTAAAACTGGGGTACTTCAGGGGCCAGATGCAGGGGAGTGGTATCAGGAGACAGAGATCTAGTCTAGTGCACTCCCAAAGGCATTTGGTGGGGCCACTGTGAGATACAGGAAGCCGGACTAGATGGGCCTTTGGCCTGATCTAGCATGGCTCTTTTTATGTTCTTATGTTCTTATCACACCCAGGTGTTTTTAAGATATGTGTCAAGTGCCTCTTGTACAAGCAAAGCTTTGGAAAAGGTTGCTTTATGACACAACTCTTCCCATTATGGGGACTCCTAGCACACACATACACAGACATTCCCCCAAAAGCCGGGCCCAAGCTGAGGCTTTCAGGTGTCATTCTAGTTACCTGAACTATCCCAGTTTTCATTTGCCTGCAATAGGTGAATGAAATTCCTTCAAGAAAACTTTGGGCTCAAATTCCGAATATCTCCATAGCTTAGAGGCGGGATGGGGGGGCATTTGAGAGGAATTAATCCTGTGCCCCCCGTGACCTTGCAACATAGCTTCTAGTTTGGGGACACAAGCTGTGTTCTCTTAGCCAATTTGTACCCAGAGGGGCTTAAAAAAAAATCTCCTCTATTTATTCTCCACTGTTTCCTTGTTCCAAGAGAACCAAGATAGATTTCTCCCCCCCCCATCCCCCCAATTTGGAGCCTGCCTATTCTTCGGCCTTTGTTGTTCAGCGAGGTAGAGCATAATTGGGCAGTCCTTCCCAAACATTGCTGTTTGAGACAATAAGCCACTCTGTCTCCACTTAATTAAAGTAAATAACCCCGGCTTACAATAGCTAGTTCAGGAGGGCTTTTTAAGGCCAGGCCTTGGCGGCAAGGACTAATTGATTTTGCAGGTGATAATGGTGTTTACACTGGGAATGGCTCACGCTCGGGTTTTTTGCTCTGAAATGTCCTTCGTCCCATCAATGTCAAAAGTCACTCAGCTGATATTATGGACCACATCCTTCTCCTCTCTGACGACGCAGGAAAGGAACTTTTGTTCAGCCTGAGGACCTCAGAATCATCATCACCATGATCATAACTGTCGTCGCTGTCATCGTTGTCGTCGTCATCGTCGTCATCATCACTACCACCACCATCACCACCACCACCACCACATATGCCAGTATGCCCTGAACAATACAACTAGTGGTCATCCTAGCTGAAAAATTCTGGAGGCACACACAGAGAGCAAAGTAACGTTCTCAGGCTCTGAACATGTGCTGTTTGAGCATGAAAGCTGAACAGACTGTGGGGTTGGAGAAGCTAAGAAAGGGGATAGTCTAAGGAAAAGGACAATCGATTGGCAACACAATTCTGTGAGCTGCAGGTGATTGGCTTTTCCCCCCAAGTACAGTGGACCCTTGAATAACAAAACAGTTTGTATAACATAAAATCTGTACAACATAAAAAATTCCAGAGATAGGGGAAATTTGCTTAACATAACTGTCTATGGGGAGAATCCGTACAACATAAAACTGGGGGTTACTCCGTTTTCAATGCATTCCTATAGGAATTTATATAAAGGAAAATTTGCTTAACACGATTTCATTTGGAACGAATTAATTCCTTTATACAAGGTACCACTGTAATTTTTTCCAAGCTTCCCCTTGTAGCTGAAGTCATACTTACTAACTAGCCAGCTCAAATTTGTTTCAAGTCATGTTTTGTTTTTTAAAATAACACCTCGCAGAATCTCCACACACACACACACACACAAACACACACAAATAACACACACACACTTCCCCTGGCTAGGATAGAGATTGCAGAAATATGGGAAATGTAGTTTGAAAAAAAGAACCGTGGTTTTTGACACTGACCTCCCTGGTGGAGACCAAACCTCAGAGCTTAACTAGATAGCATTTTACCTGTGTTTGCCTTAGTAAGATAAATATAAAACATTCAAAGATGTAAAACCAATGCACAGTGGACTCTCGTATAACAAACAGTTTGTATAACATAAAAATGTGTACAACATAAAAAATTCCGGAGATAGGGGACATTTGCTTAACAGAATCTGGGTGAATGCGAACAACATAAAAATGGTTGTGATTAGGGATTACTCTGTTTTCAACTCATTCCTATGGGAAATTTGTATAAAGGAAAATTTGCTTAACATAATTTCATTTGGAACGAATTAATTCCTTTATATAAGGTACCACTGTATTAAAATCAAGATAAAAATGCATATGTATCAGATACATACAGTTGCACCGGTGCCAAAATTAGTTCCATCTATTACATGTATATATATACTCTTTTAAAATCATGTTTGGCCTAATTTTAATTGCTGTTGCTAAAAATTTAGCTGACTGTGCTGTCATCTGTTTATCTCGGTTGCAAGGACAAAAGATAGATAGGGACGCATTAGCTATTTGAGCAGCTCTCTGCGGAAATAATAAAAAATAAACTTTCTCTGGCAAAGTTTTCTCTTTTCATTTCTCTTGCTTCCTCTTGCACACACAATCCATAAAGGTTGCTCTCAGGCATCTTTGCTCCATGGCCTCAGAGTTGATGGTTTGTGGCTACAGGCTTTAGGCCGGTTGGTTGAGTGGGATTTTTTTCAGGGTGAAAGGAGAGGTCACTGGCTAAGTGGCAGCTTCAGAAATGTGAAAGATGTGGATAATACGACTGGAAAGGGCAGGGCCTCTATTCCAGGCGTCAATACAAAACATTGCATGGTAGACCAGGATCATCTTTCTTTAATGATGTGGGATTCTACCTTGCATGTGGGATGGTGGGCAGTGGGAGGGGAGATCCCTCCTTGAGAATGAATGAGGCCTGAACCAGGCATATCTGTCACACAATGAACTGGCGGTCCCTTGAGTGTCTGTATGAAATCATCTCAAAGGATTTTGGTCTGATCCAGCAAAGCTGACTTAATCCCCGGATTCTGGCCAGTGGATGGACAACGCCCAGCTTAGTGGCAGAATGTATGTGTGTGTTGCATCGTTAGGGTCGTGACCGACTCTTCATGACTGCATGTCCATGGAGTTTTCTTGGCAGGAATACTGGAGTGTAGAGATGGGCACGAATAAAAAATGGCATTTTGTTTGTCGTTTATCATTTGGAGGGTCCATTGCAGTTCATTTCCGTTTTTCGTGAATTTTTGCAAAAAATTCGTTTTCATTTTCATTCTTTTTGTTACCATTTCATTACCATTTATTTCAATTTTTGTGATTTTTTAAGGATTTTAAGCAATTCACTCATATTGCAGTAACGGAAACGAAACGCACAACAAAATTTCCGGTGTTTCTGTTCATTTCGTTTCATTTTAAAGACAAAATTCGTTTGTCATTTCGTTAGCTAACAAAACGAAAAAACAAAAACAGAAACAAAAAATTTTTCATTTCGTGCCCATCTCTACTGGAATGGTTTGGCAGTTCCTACTCCAGGCACCTACAGTACCTGGTATTCCCTGGTGGTGTCCCATCCAAGTACAAACCAGGGCCAACCCTGTTTAGCTTCTGAAATGAGGTGAGATCGGATGTGCTTAGGGCATTTAGGCAGAATACATGTCTGCAATTCAAAAAAAAAAAAAACCCTGGTTCAACCACAGGGCACCTCCCATAAAGGAGCTATCAGATGTCATGACTGAGAGACAGGGGAAGGTCCTTCTCTGTGATCTAAGAAAACTCATTCCAGTTGGAAATCAAGATAGAGCAGCAGAACCTAATGCTTGTTGAAGATCACCCCCAAGTTCTGAGATGTGGGTTCAAACGTTTATAATTTAGGCATAACTTGTTGCATGCCATCTGGACCTCCAGTTATATCCTGATCCTGAATGTGGAGGCTTCATTTGGCACATCAAGGGATATTATATATCAACACACCTTTCTGCTTGGGTAATTCTTGGAGAATGCTGGGAGCTGGAGCCTCAAACAGTGTGTGTTTCCTGCCAGACCTGCAGGCATTTCTCAATCATACAGTTGTTCCAGCTAAAAAAAATCATCATCTTAGAACTAAAGAGCTGGAAGGATTCCCTTCGATCATCATCACCTCTAGCCCCTGTCAATCTAGAATCGAACTATCCACCCGTTCTTACAAAGTGGTAATTCCCCCACTAACCTTTAATGTCTGTGTATGTTGTGTCATTACAGTCGTGGCCGACTCTTTGTGACCGCATGTCCATGGAGTTTTCTTGGCAGGAATACTGGAGTGGTGTGACAATTCCTACTCCAGGAGCCTACCGCACCTGGTATTCCCTGGTGGTCTCCCATCAAAGTACTAACCAGGGCAGACCCTGCTTAGCTTCTGAAATCAGGCGAGATCGGATGTGCTTAGGGCATCTAGGCAGCTTAATAGCAGGGGGGAAATTCAGCTATTGAATCCTTGCTGAGGGGGCCATCGCGGTGCTGCCAGATCGCTCCGTGGTTTAAGCATCAGGTTCTGGAGCCAGAGGTTAGGATTTGAACCCCTCCCTGTGTCAGGGCCGATGATCCATAGGCTCCCTCCAAGCTTTGCAGTTCTAAGATTATTGTTGCCATTAATTAATTAATAAATTTTATACCGCCCATCTTCCAAGGGAACTCCTGGCGGTTAACAATAGGGTTAAAGGAACAATAAAACACAAGGTAATATCAACAAAATCAAAGAGAGAGAGAAAAAGATTTAAAAGAGGACAATACAATAATAAGAGATATTTGCCTGGTGGTGATCATTTCCCAGCACTATTTTTCCTGGTGCTCTCACGCGAAGACCAACTGAGTCACAAGGGAAGAGTCTCTGTGTTCTTCTCTTCATTGCAGAGGGCCTTTCTGAAATGCAGTCAGGTTTTTACAAAGGAAAGAGAGAGCAAGAGGAAAATGGAGCCTGGAGTGGAGGGGACTGAAGGATACAGGAAGCATGGGGGGTTGGGGGGTTGGGAAGAGGAAAATAAGGGAGGGGAGGGAAACATGAGCCAGAGACGGTGGCCAGCTTCGCAAATTGGCACAGCCTTATCAACCGCATTTCATGGTTTTCTGGAACTCTTTCAAAGGGAACTTGCCTTTGTTGCGTCGCGGCTTAAGCTTTTCTGATATTTAAAGCTATGCTTAAAAGTTTATGAAAATTACTTCTTACTTTTCTCTCTGTCTCGTGCAAACTGCCAGTGCCTTCCTTCTGTTCTTTCCTTCTCGTTGCTATTTTGTTCTGCCCGGGTTCACAATTTCCCGGCAGGTCCCTCGCCCTCTGGTACCTGGTGGCAGGAAAATCGGATGAAGGGGCGGAGAAGGGCGTAAGACAGTGTTCCCTTGTTTTGCAAGGCAGCGCTTTCGTTAAATGTACCAGGAAAGCAATGGGGTTCTGCAACCAGGAAAGGAAGAATGAACCCTCTGAAATTTTCAAGTGGGGCCATGAACACCCTCACTCCCTGAAGGCTCTGCAAAAATCAGACTATTTCACCCACTCTCCTGTTTCTAGAGGTGGTCATCCCAGTGCTAATAAGAAGCCTACAAGATAATGTCTCCTGTTCTTTTTATCTCCAACATCTGGTAATTACGGGTAGAGTGCTCCTTCAAATGGATGTTTCCTTCAGGCTAGGATGTCTAACAGAGATGGGAAACCTTGATATTACACTCCCCGGAAATCGCCCAGCCACCTTGTTCAATGAAATTGGATAAGAGTGTAATGGTCACTTAGAGATGGGCACGAACCGCTAGTTTTGTGGTTCGTGCCAGTTCATTTACCAGCTGAACAGGTGTTCAGCACTTCAAAGCCCCATCTTCTCCAACAGTCACCCACTTGAAGGCAATAGCCTGGCTGCCCTGCCCTTCCTCCAGAATATTATATATATCACCCATTGTGTTGTTAGTCTGTGGAACTCCCTGCCACAGGACGTGGTGATGGCACCTGGCCTGGATGCCTTCAAAAGGGGATTGGACAGATTCCTGGAGGAAAAGTCCATCACAGCTTAAAAACCATGAGGGAGATGTGTCATCTCCAGGCTTAAAACCAGGATACTTTGAGGCCATTCAACCTGAGACTTGTTAAAAATGTTTCCTCCTTCAGCTTCTTGAACCCTGGTAAGTCCATGCTGATGTGAATCAGCAAATAAATCCCTGGACAGCAAAGATGATTTTCTGTTTTCTTTCAGTTACGAGTCATCGCCCAATTAAAGGGGCACCTGCACTGACATAAAATGCAGGAAATGGGACGAGACGGGATGGTCTGATTCACTTTTTTCTCTAGAAGGTAAAAGCAAATTAAAAGCAGCCTGAAGTGTGAGTTTCCTTTGCCAATGGGGCTTCTTCTTTTTGCACAGAGGACCCTCTCGTCTTGGTTCAGATTGCTCGAACCAATGCAGAAAACTGTGATCCTGCACAAACTTTGCTCTCTGTGGATCCCCTCCAGGCAAAATATTGTCATCTTTAAAATAAAACAATTAGTGGTAGAACAGTTAGAAAAGGGAGGGAGGGAGGAAATGAGAGGAGGAAATTGCCACAGGCCCTTGTTTATAGCTTATTAAGGAGTTCTGTAGCTGTGCGTCCTTCAAGTCAGGAAGGCTACAGGAGAGCTAACCTAACAAGCTGCAAACAAAGCTGTTTACTCAATTTCCTCCCATCTTCCTGTGTGGTCAGGAAACATGTATTCCCTCAAGGAACCCTGAATATCTAGATGTGACTTCACTGTGAATGAATTTGCCTTCTTCCCCACTGCATAGTTGCACTCTAAGGTAGCTTACAATATGAGAAAAGAGAAGATGACAGATAGACAATTATAGAAAAATAACCCAAACAATTTTAAGATAGCAGCATTAAAAAAAAACTGGTCAGATCAACTACATCCCTGTTCTTAAATTTATTTATTTTTTATTATAGATTTTTATTGAATTTTTAAGGGGGGAACAGGGAAAAAGAGTATGGGTGGGGGGGGAGAAGAAGGGGTACAATTTTTTTAAAATTTTCATTGAGTATATCAAGCAAAATAGAGATAGTAATTTAACATATTACTAAAATTTAGTAGTATTCAGAATCTAAAGACAATGTCATGTGAAATAATTTTCCCTTTATAGCCCTTTGCAAGGGATGCTACTTCATCTCAGACTCGAATGTTCTATATATGGGAGTAAATTCCACTGTTTGGAGGCCAACACAGAACTAAAGTGACTTGTCACTAAGTCTATAAACATCGCTCAACCTTGCATTCCAGGTTGAGATAAATCTTGGTTAGCAACTAACTGGGTTTTTCTATCTACCTTTTGGGGTTTCGCATCCTATAAACATTAAATAAAGGAGGCATTTTGCAGGATGAGAAGTCTACGCCCCACAAATTTCTCAATGATAGTCATAAACGTTCAACATATCTAATTCCCCCGCAACTTCCACCCACATTTATTTTCCCAGGATTTCCAGAGAAGGCCATGAAGAAGTCAGTGAACCTATTGGACAATATTGTTGCTAATACCATAGGTAACTTCTCAGTGCACCCGATTACTCAGTACGGGTCAACTCTAGTTTTGGAAAATATGCTACATTTTCACAACCTCTCCTTACTGGAAACTTCTTGCTCTGCATCAGAAGGATGCAGGTATCCTAAAAAGACTTTGACAGGAGGAGAGAAATGTGTTTCTAGAAAGGAACTGAATACATAGCCCTAAATCTCTCTCTCTCTCTCTCTCTCTCTCTCTCTCTCTCTCTCTCTCTCTCTCTCTCTTTTCTCTGCCTCAGGAAGGATTTTGAAAGGAAGAGTTCAATCTTTTGTATTTGAGTTCTCTGTAGCCTCGGTGGGAAAAAAGAGAGAGAACAACATGCTAATATGAAGGAGGCCTCCTATCTGACAGAAATACAGCCAAGCAGCTTTGAATTTCAAGGTCAAACTACACATTACAGATAAAGCATCACTAGAAGCTAAAATCCATGAGTGTTCCAGGGATGTTGAGATCTTTGTGACAGATCTGTCACTCTTGCAAACAAAGCATGTGTTTGTCTTCCAATGGCCAATCATAAAACAAAGCAAGGAAACAGGTGAACTACAGATGGCATTGAAAACTCCTGTTGGGATAATCAGGCCTTTTTAGCACTTAAAGAATCTCCTTTTCTAAGCACATGCTGCATGTAATGTACAGTTCAATTCCTCTAGAAAATATTCTTTGAGATGTTTTGGTGCTAAAGGAGATTCAAAAGTGATGTTTCATATTTGTAAGCTTAACCCATTCATCAACGGAGTGATCAATGAAAAATACTTTGAGAGATTTATGTTATTTTTATTTGAAATATTTACACCCTGCCTATATCCACAAGAGGACCCCAGGGGGCTATGCAGGATTATCATAGCTATCTTCAAAGGTTTGAAGAGCTGACATATAAGATATGAGTGCTGAACAGTAAAGAAAGAGGACAGGGAAAAATGGCTTACTGTAGTATGGCAAATGTAGTGTTGGAAGAAGCTTTGCAGATTCCTTGGGCAACCAGAAAAATAAATGGACTGTAGATGAATTCAAGCCTATACTCTTACTAGTAGCTAAAATGACCAAACTGAGATTATTGTACTAGGGATGGGCACAAAACGGAAAAATAGAGTTTCATTTCATTTTGTTTCTATTAGTAGTTCATTTTGTTTTGATTTTAAATGATATTTTATAAAGAAAAATTTGTAACATAGAAGGTTATTTCACGTCCTTCCTCGTTCCGAGATGACGTTCGTTTCGTGATAACATCATTCACGGTCATGTGGTCATATCCTGGTTCTATCCCTCTTTCCGTTTACCCATGGGTATGATTGATGGTATCATGATGAGTAACGACTGTTACTGCACGTCCTTGTTTTGTGAAAACATCTGTACTTTCCTGCCTTTGTTTACCCTTTTTTTGTCCGACCTTCCATTTTTCGATATTTGAATTTTCTGTAACTTTGGCTTTCATGCGTTAAGCAGCAAAGTTTGAGGTTTTATGCCTTCTTCCCTCTCTGTGACGCATTGTTTATGCCATTAGGATTGTACTGGAGAATGCAACTTCGCACTCCTCCCACTAGACAGAGAATGTGCATGTTGCGTGACGAGCCTTACTTCACGGGCTCTTGTCTCGAAACAAGAACCGAGACAAGAGATTCCTGAGGTCAGGGAGAGGTTAAATTATGCTTAAATCCCAGTTCAGGGGGTGTTGTTGGGACGAATTCCCATAATCAGGCAATGGACATGCGGTAACATTTCTTCATACCAGTCCCAAGCAGGATGGGGAAGCACGATTAGAGGGATGTGAAGTAACCACCAAAACCAAAACAATAATGAAATGATTTGTAACTCTATAAAATGGCTTTCCTGTGTCCTAGAGGCACCAAATTTGGTCAGTAGGTTTTTACAAGGGAGCCATTTTATAGAGTAATGAAACGTTTCATTTTCAAAGGGGAAAAGAAGCATTTTGTTTTGTAACAAAAGTGTTTCATTTTGTTTCATTTCATAATGTTCTGAAAGTGTATGAAACAACAATGACAACAGTGTGTCATTTTTCATCAGGTGCCCATGTCTAGGCTGTACTTCAGAAATATGAGAAAACAAGAATCACTTGAAAAGACCATAATGATGCAGAAAGCGGAAGGCAGTGAGAAAAGAGGAAGGCTGAATATGAAATGTCTGGACTCAATAAAGAGAACCCACAGGCTTGCATTGACAAGACCAGATTATTTTTGGATGGCATTTATTCACAGATAATGAATCAACACTGATCGCTTGTGCTCCTCGTGTGCCTACAAATAGAGCAGAATATTTTAGGAACACATAATACTAGATGTTGTGGGGCTCGTACCTGTACAGGGTCATTGTGAGGGTATTCCCATATGCAGGGGCAAATTACAAAAGGATGTGCCTAAATCTGGCCTGAAACGTCCTTGGTGAAACAGAGAGCCACAATGGTTCAGCAATGGAAACTGTACCTGGACCACCATCCAAAGAAGGAAAATGTCCCAAACTCAAACCACTCTATTCTGCTCTGGTCAGACCCCAGCTGGAGTCCTGTGTCCAGTTCTGTGCACCTCAATTTAAAAAGGTTGCTGACAAACTCAAGCGGGTACATAGGAGGGCGACCAGGATGGTTGAAGGTCTGGAAGAAATGTCTTATGAGGAACAGCTTAGGGAGCTGGGAATGTGTAGCCTCTCTAAAAGAAGGCTGAGGGCGCATATGATGGCTATGTTTAAATATTTGAAAGGATGTCATATTAAAGAGGGAACAGGTTTGTTTTCCATGGCTCCAGAGACTAGGACTCGGGGCAATGGTTTGAAACTACAGGAAAAGAGATTCCATTTGAACATTCAGAAGAACTTCATGACAGTTAGAGCTGTTCGGCAGTGGAATATGCTGCCATGGAGGGTGGTGGAGTCTCCTTCTTTGGAGGTTTTTAAGGAGAGGCTGGATGGCCATCTGTTGGGAGTCCTGTGATGGGGGTCCTTGCATGTCAGGGGGTTGGACTAGATGGCCCCTGAGGTCTCATCCCACTCTATAATTCTATGATTGTGTGATTCAAATGGCCACCGGCTTGTCTACCTCTGTGGCAGGCAAAGTTTTCTGCTCTGCTTCTGCTGGAAGTTCAAGCGTTTGATTCAGAGTGTGTGTATTTTCGGGAGGGGATGGGGGAGAGGGAAAAAAAGCAGCGGAGATGAAGAAATGGCGAGAAATGCCAAGAGAAAGAAAGATCAATCGCTAATCCCCCTCAATTAACTCTTTGTGGACTGCTGTCTAAGTTTAGAAATCAAAAACCCGGGCACAAAAGAAAAACAAAGATGGGCGCATAAATTATGCTCCTTTTGGGCCACAGTGTGATTGGGTTTTTTCTTCCCCTTTCCAGTGTATCCTTTCCCCCTTTCAAAAAGAGGTCAAAGTCCTCCATGGCATTACAGCATCGGGCAGCCAGAGGTGCCAGAAACAGGGCCTGTGAGAGACATTCTATCTAGCCAACGTTGAACGCTGCACCTAAGGAAATTAATTCCGAGCACATCGGCATTTGGTGCGCATTCTACCTCCTCCCCCTCCCCTCCTCCCCTATTCGCTTTGTGTTTATTTCTGATTCAGTTATCACTGAAATACACATTTTAATTATATTGTAGGAGATTCAAACTTCCTCTCCTTTGAACATGTACATAAACAGTTCTGTACGGCATACCTTCACCGCAGCCTGCAAAAATCCTTGCAGGGTGTTATTTCTTACGGCCCGATCCACATCTAAGCAGAAACAAAGTGCCGAGATTCAAGCTCTTTAATGCCTTTGAAATTAAAGGCGCCGAACCATCCCGTGCCTGAGAGAAATTGACCTAACCGGGTTGGGCGTCGAAACTTAAAGGTGGTGCTTTAAAAACTTGAAAAGACACCAAGAGGTGAGAGACACACTGCTGTAGCAATGAAAGGAAGTTATTCCTAGAACGCCATGTACTTCTGGCCCTTCTGAATGTGATGACACATTTCAGAGAAGC
>JAHTLZ010003526.1:1258338-1270961 GCA_023846285.1 Phrynocephalus versicolor | reverse complement strand
TTATTTATTTATTTATTTATTTATTTATTTATTTATTTATTTATTTATATTGGACTACCTGTTCAGGTGCTTGGTGCTTTTATGATTCCATCATCACTGCAGGAGATAATCATTGCATGAGATATAGGCTGCATTGCCGGGGAGAAAAGAATGACAAGTTTACAGAGCAATGAGCAGCCATAATGTTGTTGTCATTGCTGCTGCTGTCGCTGCTGCTGCTATTGTTGTTTTGAATATTTTACCCCGCCTTTCTCCTTGGAAAAGGACCCAAGGTGACTTACAATAAGGAGGGACAATATACATCCCAGAACATTTAAGATACAGTGAACCCTTGTATAACAAATGGTTTGTATCACATGAACTCTGTACAACATAAAAAATTCCGGCGATAGGGGAAATTTGCTTAACAGAATCGCCTATGGGGAGAATCCATACAACATAAAAATGGTCGCAGCTAGGGATTGCTCTGTTTTCAATGCATTCCTATGGGAAATTTGTATAAAGGAAAATTTGCTTAACAGAATTTGATTTGGAACGAATTAATTCCTTTTTACAAGGTACCGCTGTATATTCATTATTCAAGCTTAAGTACAGGGAATTAGAAGAGGCATCTTACAACATTACACAGGAGGATGGCCCAACACAGGAGGGGTAACAGCTCAGGACCAGAATCAGCAGTGTACCTCCATTTGAAGGACAAAGGGTACTCATTCAAAGATGAGGATGTATACATATTATACTGAGAAGAGAGGTGATTTGAGAGAGGGGTCAGGGAAGCCATTCATGTGTGTATTGAAAATCCCTCTCTCAAGAGGTGGGGGGCTCAGACACAATCTTTCTGCTACTTATCAAGTGGCCCTTTCATCCATCCCCAGACAAACCAGAAGCACTTCACACTTCTACCAGCCAGGCCATAGCGAAAGACCCATGCTTATTAAGGGTATCTGTACACGACCCCTAAACTCTGCCGCAAATGGCTCCCAGCTCCGGAGCTTACAATTGTTTCCCCACCAGCTCCGGAGTTTGCAGGATATTAAGTGCGACCACGCCCACCTAAATGCATCCCAGCGCACTTTTCATGTGCCTGCTCTCGGAGGGTGAAAATCCCCAGATCCGTATGTAATCTGGTGAGTGCCGGGCTCTCCTCGCTTCTGTTTTTTTTTTTTTTGCCTCCCGCCCCTTTAAGAGAAGGAATCAGGACGATGACGGGGCGGCTTCGGAGGTGAGCCTGCATTTTTCCTCTCTTTTTTTCTCCCTCCCCTCACGCAGCAGGAGCAAGGAAGTGCGGAGGGGTGGGGATGCAGGAAGAGCAACGAACCCCCAAGATCTCTGGTCCAAATTTAAGTGGCCAGCGGATCTTAGGGGTCGTGTGAAAAGGCCCTAAGTGTTAGGAAAGGTTGTATAGGTGGGACTTTCGCGCACCTAAGGCCATTATCCACCTAACGAGCCTATTTAGATCATGGTTCACCTATGAACCTATTCAGGCTATTGTTGATCTAACTATCCTATTCAGGCCATTGTCCAATTTATGAGTTTATTCAGTCCAGGACAATGTGAAATCAAGGTGAACTATAAAAGGGAGGACTCATCACTAACCTTCCTCAGACTGACAAAGCTGCATGGATGAGCGGCAAAAGCTTTCAGTCTCTCAAGAAAAGAAGCCCAGTTGCCATGACTCCACTTCCAGATAAACTCACCTGGATGACTGAGAATCTTCACATACAACATCAAAAGGCAACATTAATATTAAACAGAGCATATGAACAGTTAAAAGAGAGAGAAACAACATAATGAGGGATAGAAACTAACATGGAAAACAGGTCTACATGAAGTCAGTCAATGCAATCATATATGGTAATCCATCTAAAAAGTCACATAACAGGTCACATTCAGGGAACGTTTGCCTGAAGAGAAAGTTATCTGCTGGCTTCTGGAAAGACAGCAGAGATGGAGCAGTCCTGGCCTCCAGCCAGAGGGAGTTCCAAAGTCTGGGAGCAGCAATGAAGAAGGCCCTTTCATGGGTTCTTCTGAGATGCACCTGTGAAGATAGCGGGATAGAAAGGCAGGCCTCTCCTGATGATCTTAGCACCTGAGCTGGTTCATACTGCGAGATTCTATCTTGGAGGTAGCTTGGACCCAGGCCGTTTTGTGCTTTGTAGGTTAAGGTCAGCACCTTGAATTGTGCCTGATAGCTGATTGGCAGCCAGTGGGGCTGTTTTAGCTGGGGTGTAATGTGATCTCTGTAACCCACCCCAATCAGCAATCTGGCCGCTGCATTCTGGACTTGTTGAAGTTTCCTGAAACTTTCCATTGGTAGCCCCACATAGAGCGCACCACGGTAATCTAGCTGGGACGTCACCAATGGCAGCAGTCAATATGGTCTAAAAGACACCCTCTCGTGCTCGTTAGTTACCATTCACGCTTGCCAAAGAGCAGCCCTGAAAATTGCTTTGTGTTTGAGTGAGAAGTGGTTTATGGGTGGAAAAAGGAGTCACTCCCTGGAATTTTTCCCTTGCTTCATGTCACTCTGTGAACAGTGGTGAACCCTGTAGTCTATTTTTGACTTCTGCCATTGGTGGCTTCAATGTTCTTTGCTGCCCTTTGGTATCTGTTTGCCTGCTGGTGATGCAAATATGATATTATGGAGAAATATTGGGCTATTTCCTGGTGTTTTGAATCAGCACAAAATCCCACATCCATCAAATGGAGATGTTTTCGATGAACTGAATTCCCATGTGGATGGTTACTTGCAGCCACTTCTATTGAGAAGCCGTGGTTTCAGATTATGATATGCCTCAGAGGCTGTCTTCTCTCACAGAGAGAGAGAGACTGTGATATCCACCTTGAGGAGATACCCACATGCATGAACCCACTGACCGTCTCGTCATACTCTTTCCTCTAACTATGGGTTTTTTGGCACGTCCCTATTGGACCCACTGGTAGAGATGGGCACGAATCAGAAAAATGGCATTTCGTTTGTCGTTTGTCGTTTGGAGGGTCCGTTTCGGTTCGTTTCCATTTTTCACGAATTTTTGCAAAAAAATTGTTTTCGTTTTCGTTCGTTCATTACCATTTTGTTACCATTTATTTCAATTTTTTGTGATTTCTTTTAGGATTTTAAGCAATTCACTCATATTGCACTAACGGAAACGAACCGCACGACAAAAATTCCGGTGTTTCTGTTCGTTTCGTTTCATTTTAGAGACAAATTTCGTTTGTTGTTTCGTTACATAACGAAATGAAAAAACAGAAACGGAAACGGAAAATTGTTCATTTCATGCCCATCTCTACCCACTGGACCTTTGGGGGAAAGAATTCATGAGTCTTCTCATGCTGCTGTGGTTCAACTATAGTACTGCAGTGAAGACTGTCCTCATGAGCTAAGTTCGATCCAGACAGGCACAAGTTGCTGCTGGCTGAAGGCTGACTCAGGGTGCTTTTACACAACCTCTAACATCCGCTGGCAACTTAAATTTGGACCAGAGATTGTGGGGGTTTGTTCTGCTTCCTGTGTTCCCACCCTTCTGCACTCCATTGCTCCTGTCTGCATGAGGGGAGGGAGGGGGGAAGGGAGAAAAGAATGCAGGCTCACCTCCGCTCACCTCCGTCTGCGGTCGGAGCAGCCCCTTAAGGATTCCAGGCTGTTAAAGGGGCGGCGGGGACAAAAAAACAAACCGAAGGTGAGGAGAGCCAGCATCCACAGCTTTATAATCTGCATCAGAATTTTTTTTACCTCCGGAGACCAGGTACTTGTAAAATGCGCTGGGGCGCACTTAGGTGGGCGTGGTCGTACTTAATTTTTTTAAAAGTCTGCAGCTGGTGGGAAAACAATTTTAAGCTCCGTGTCTAGGAGCCCTTTGCCTCTGATTTTAGGGGTCGTATAAAATCAGCCTCAGACTTCCATCCTTCTGAAACCAGTAAATTGATTACACAGCTTTTTGGATGAGGAACGGTGCCCAGCAATGTGTCACCTGCATAATTAAATTGCAAATGGCCCACCGAATGTTTTAAAGGCTATGGGGCAGCACAGAAGCAGCACACTTTGCTTTGTATAAGACCAAGCAGCTAAGGGACAAAGCCTGGGGGACATCCTTCTTGCACTGTGTCTGTGATATCACAAGGAGCCACCACTGTGATATCACAAGGGGTCTCTGTGTTTTGCCCTGAAATCACAAGGATTGTGACCCTGCTACTGACCTGATGACTTAAGAGTTGGGATCCCTGCACCCAGAAAGCTAGCTTGTAAGGGAGAAGATGCAACCAAAAGTATTCCTCCAAGATGCCATTGTTTTTTCAGTAGGAGAATTCCCCTCCCCCCATTTCAGCACAAAGCATTCAAACATAACCTCTTTTCCCATCCTTTGCAGAGCAAAATGTCAAGGTACAGGAAAAAGCTTTACCACTTTTTTTTCCCCTGATGAGAACTAACGAACAAACTGGCTCTGCCTATAAGAACACATCTTCCCCAGGAGAACAGATTCCCCATTATTCATCCATTTGGACAAGCAACTCATCCTCAGGGGGGGCCCTCAATCAAAGAAATGTGCTGCGGTTACAAACTCATTCCCGTGTATAATTATTCTTTCCAAGTTAATTACAAGATGCTCTAATTAATTATATTTAATGATTAACGTACAAAATGCAGCCGGGATGAACACAACATTTGCTCTTAAGAGATAGGTCCGGACTAGTTTTCCCGTCTCTTATCGGGGAAAGGTGTAGAAATTAAAAAAGGAAAAGAGAGCGAGGAAGGGAGAAAACGCCATGGGGCTCTGTCGAAAAAAAGAAAAGAAAAGAATAATAATTATGTCCAAACAACGTATATTTTTCCTTTGGAGTTCAATCGACACCTCCGAGCACCTCCCCACCCAAGTTTTGATTACTTTAATTGGATTCTGCTTGTCATTTACTCAGTTGTTCATTTGTAGAGTAATTAAGTTATGTTGACTTGGTGCATGATGTTACATCAGAGTTAACATGATGGATTTGTGTGGCAATTACATTGAAATGGATACACACATCTGCAAGAGAACAGCCGTACTGGGTCAGGTGGACACTCCGTCTTCTATGGTGGCCCCATCGCAGAGCCAGTTGTCACGGAACGTTGTGTTTCCAGAAGTTCTGCGTCTCATCTAAGTTAATAGAACTGAATGACCAAGTTTGCTGCCAGAGACAAAATAAGAGCACCCCTCCTCCCGTTCCATGTAGTAGAGTTGGGTGGCTTGGGAGTTGCATGTCTCTTTAATACCAGTGAACTGACACCACTTTTATTAATTTATTTTTATTTTATTTTAGAGTATTTTAACCCCACCTTTCTCCTTGGAAAAGGACCCAAGGCAGCTTACAGTAATGAGCAACAATATACAGTGGACCCTTGTATAACAAACAGCTTGTATAACATAAAATCCGTACAACATAAAACATTCTGGAGATAGGGGAAATTTTCTTAACATAATCGCCTATGGGGAGAATCTGTACAACATAAAAATGGGATTACTCCGTTTTCAATGCATTCCTATGGGAATTTCTATAAAGGAAATTTTGCTTAACATAATTTCATTTGGAACGAATTAATTCCTTTATACGAGGTACCACTGTACAGTCCAGTACAATTAAGACATGTTCAAGTATTTGAGAATAAGGAATTGAGGGACGTCTTACAGCATTAACAGACAACATTACATTAAAGCTACAAGGTTATAAGTAATTATAAACACAAGGTCTATGTGAACCTATAGATTCATATGAAATACCCACGGTAGTCATTCATTCAGGGAAAGCTTGTCTGAAGAGAAAGGTCTATGCCTGTTTCCAGAACGACAACAGAGATGAGGCAGTCCTGGCCTCTAGTGGGAGGGAGTTCCATAGTCTGGGCTCAGCAGTCGAGAACTGAAGAAGCTGTTTGGATGAACAGTGAAACGTTTCTATCTCTCAAAAAGAAGTCCAGTAGCCATGACTCAACTTCCAGATAAACTCACCTGGATGACTGAGAATCTTCACAGTCGAGAAGACCCTGTCATGGGTTCCCACAAGACACACCTCTGAGGGTGGTGGGATGAAGAGAAGGGCCTCTCCTGAGGACCTTAGCACCCAAGTCGGTTCATACTTGAAGATATCTCAGGGGGTTCACGCCGGGCCAGAACGCACATCAATTCCTCTTGTACTTCCTGTTGCCAGCCCCCTCCCCCAACTGCTGCTGCCAAAGACAAGTGACTCGCTCACTCAGATGAATGCGAGGGCCGACCCACATAATACAGCCAGAGAAGCATTCTAGGTTGAGATTTGAAGGTTGGGAAATTCAAAACTGCTGCTGTCTTTTTAAGAAATGGCTGCCTTCCTTGCTGCTTAATCTGGGTCACCATTAAGGTAGACAGGAGTTGATAACTACCTTCTAAAAATGGGTGGATCATTTCTCCAGGCACTTTTTTAGGGGGACCAACCGGGTTAGCAATACAAAGGCAACATGTGCCATTCTATGTAATCCTCCGGAAGGACATGGCTTCCTTGCTTTTTTTCTTTTTCCGGAATGTTCTGCAGCCAAAATCAGTTCCAAGGGTTTTAAAATATATATGCATGATTTTGACAAAGTCAAAAATGAAAAAATAAATGAAAAAATAAAGCAGTTTTCACATCCCTGGGTGACACTAGGAATATTATGGGAATAATTCTGGATCTTCCCTCTGAAAGATAATCTCCCAACTAGCTGACGTACAAGGGAGAAATTCTTCCCAGAATTTTTAAGAGTGGTGAAACATCTTTCATATGAGGGAAGAGTATTTTCCAAGTGCCTCCACACACAAAAATGTAACTTCTTTTTTCACATAACCACTGGTTGATTTGCTGCTAATAATAAGCCTACAAACCAGATAAAAAAATTCACATGAAGTCTGTCACCATTTTCCACTCAGAAAACCTTGGGAATTTAACATCTCAGGAAGCTCCTGTAAAGTGATTTAAATATTCATTCAGTCTGTGTGTTTTATTTTGTCAAATGTATTTCATGCCATTTCTATGTGTAAAGATCCCCCTTCACGTGGCTTGCAAAAGGGCAAAACCCAACCAGACATGAGTCAGTTCGAAATCTGAAAAGCTAAAAACAAAGGCCGCTGAATCGAAACTTTCACTTATCCATTAAGAAACTGTTAAAGGCCAAGTGGAGGAAGGATGCTATCATCCTCTTTTGGTCCTCACCTCTGGGACGTATGACTTTATAAAGTTCAATGAGGTCACCTCTTAGATTCCGTTGTTCAAGAGTGAAGAGGCCCAGCCGTTGCAGCCTCAGATGGTAAGGAAGGTGTTCCAGTCCCCGAATCATTCTGGTTGCCCTCCTCTGCACTTTTTCCTTTTCCATAATATCCTTCTGGGGGTACAGTGACCAGAACTGTACACAATACTCCAGATGGAGCCTCACCATAGATATATAAAGAGGCAAAATGACACTTGCTGACTTATTGTCTATACCCTTCCTTATACTCTATAGTAGAGATGGGCACGACTCAGAAAAAAATTTTGTTTCCGTTTTCGTTTTCGTCTAGGGGTCCATTTCGGCTCGTTTCCGTTTTCGTGAGCTAATTTTCAAAATTTTTCATTTTTGTTTCGTTATGTAACGAAAACAAAAAACAAAAATGAAAACAATTTTTTTTTCGTTTCTTCCCATTTAGCTCCATTAAGTGCTTTTCCAGTAACGAAAAACGAAAATTGGCTCAAAATTAGTCGTTTTGTTTCCGTTTTCGGTCCATTTTTGAACCGTTTTTCGTTTTCGTTTCGTTACGTAACGAAAACAAAAAAACAAAAACAAAAACGAAAATTTCGCTAAGTCGTGCCCATCTCTACTCTATAGCATTGAGTTTGCTTTTTTCACTGCTGCGGCACACTGGGTTGACACCTTATTTATTTTATTTTATTATTTTCACCCCACCTTTCTCCTTGGAAAAGGGCCCAAGGACCCACCAGGACACCAGGGTCCCTTTCCTGGTTTGTTGCAGAGAGTGCAGACCCCATCAGTTTATAAATGTAAATGGAAAAAGTGCAGGGGGGGGGGCAACCAAAAGTTTGCTTTTAATAATAAAATAAAAAACAAAACAAAATCTGAAGCTCTCTGTGCCACATCTAAGATCGTCGATTGTCCATTCACTGCCTTTTGTGGTTCAAGAAGCTAACAATTTCACTTTGATCTGGGCTCATTGATCTAAATTATGTTGATTCCGTTCAGAATTTGTGGTATTTGTAATCTGGCTGAAGCATGGCCATGTGTGTCTCTCACACACACCACCTTTTAAAGGGGATGGAAAGAGGATTATGGGATGTTTGGCTGGAGAAATCTAGTTTTTTTAAAAAATTAAGAACTTAAAAAAGCAGAATATTTTAAAGAAAGAGAAGAAAATTGGGAAAGACACTGAAACTGGAATATGTTTGGGAGTACAATCTTAAATATATGTTAAACCCATTTTTATAAACTTTACATGTAATCCCACAGAAGCTTCTCAAGTAGTGTTGTCTCCACAAAACAGACCCAACCAAAAAATAAAACTTTGAAGGAGTAACTTAAGCACAGCTGAAAGTGCGCTTAACTTTCATGGCCTCATCCGGTATTAAATCTGCTGGCAAGTCCCAAACAAGGATTTCATGTTCCTTGTAGAGCAAAATTCTTCTCTTTGGTCATTTGGGCCGATTTCCCACGTCTGCGCACATTGATTAGGGATTTGGGGCTGGCATGTTTTCCTCATGTATTCGTTATTCTTCTTTGGATTAAACCCCTTTAACCAAAAAAGTAAAAACTTGAGAAGCCAGAATGATGTGGGGGTTGTTTTTTTTTAAAGGATTTATGGGGTCAGGAAGTGAAGTGGTGGTGGAGGAATGAGAATAATCCTCCTATAGTTTTGCCATCAGGTTTCATAGCAGGGTCTCAAAACTGGGCTGGTTGGAATATGTTTTGGACTGTATTTCTTTACTTGTTTATGGCCTTGAAGAAAAAACTTTCTGCTTATTTTCGGCCCCAGCTTCTGCTCTGCCTGCTGCTGCTGCTGTTTGCATCCTTGTGCTATGATTTACAAGAAAGGGAAAATCTATCCATATGGGTTTTCTGACACAAAATTTTAGTGGATGTTGGTAAATTCTGACTAAATTTTTTTCTGACTAATTTTTCTGAACTAATTTTTCTTCCTTGAAAATAAAATTTGCTGGCGGGAGGGTGATCAGGTGACATTAAAACAATGGACACATATAACAGATGGTTGTAACTTCAAAACATGGTGATAGCAATTATACACATGCAACAGCAAGAGAAAGAGGGCACATAATCAAATATTGTATAAATCTATTGGCAAGTCTTTGGGTTCGAGTCCAAAGACTCAGTCTTTGGAGCCAATTGCCTGGTCCCAAACTCCAAGTCTGAGTCCCTATTAAAATCGATCTCCGCCCCCCAACCAGGAAAGGGGGATGGGTGGGTGGGTTCCAAGTCACAAGTCAAAACTGAGTCATGGGGGGGAGGTGAATTACTGCTGCAACTTAAGTCCAATGTTTCAAGTTCCCACCCCAGATTATATATAATTCGTTCTCTGAGGCAATTCATTATCCGAAAAATTCGTTATCCAAAACACGATTTTCCATAGGAATGAATGGGAAACCAATTAATTCGTTCCGGAGCCTAGGAAAATGACACAGACACCTGGTTTTTTTTTTTTTTGCTCAAAACTCTTTATAAAGGGAACTTTAAAGGTACAGATATGATGCAGCCCAGGATAACTCTTTTCTACTGATGCATTTTGGAAATTCGTTATCCGAGGCAGCCCCTAAGGAAAATTCATTTTCCAAGGCAGCCCATAGGAAAATTAGTTATCCGAAGTAGCCCATAGAGAAAATTCATTATCCGAGGCAGACCTATACCTAGAAACTGTGATTTGTTATCCGAGGCAGCCCTATACCTGGAAATTGCAATTCGTTATCTGAAAAATTCATTATCAGGGGCATTCATTTTCCAAGGTATTACTGTACTACAATTATAAAGTGATGGCATGGACGCATCTTGTGTGCTGACAAGGGAAACTCTAGCCAAGAGGGGTCTCACCTTGGAGGTCAGCGGATCTTGAACGAGAGACGACCCAAACAGCGCTGGACAAACACCCTTGACAATGAAATGGAGTAGAGATGGGCATGACTAAAAAAAATGGTTTTTTGTTTTTTGTTTTTCGTTGAGGGGTCCATTTCGTTTCATTTCTGTTTTCGTTTTGTTTTTTGGAAATTTTTCATTTTTGTTTTCGTTGCGTAATGAAAACAAAAAACGGAAACGGAAACGGAAAATTTCTGTTTCGTTAGGATTCTTTTCAGTTCAATATACTTGCTGCAACGAAAACTAAAAACACAGCAAAGTTTTTCATTTCATTTCCGTTTTCGTTTTGTTTTTTGGAAAATTTTCGTTTTCATTTTCGTTGCGTAACGAAAACGGAAAACGGAAACGGAAACAAAAATTTTGCTGAGTCGTGCCCATGTCTAAAACGGAGTTATCCCAGGTTCACCCAGACCTAGTCCATGACCATGCCAAGTGGAAGAGAAATACCACAATAGAAGACTCTGCCACCAAGTGGGACAGGTACTACCAAGAAAAAGGAGACTAAAGTTATCTGATCTGGTTTCTGTCTCTTGAGGAATTTACTTCCCAGCTTAAACATATTAACAGAGGCTGGCCTGAGCCATAAAACTATACCTCTCTGGCCCAAACTTCTCACCATTTAATCTTCTCACCATTTCTACTAATTAACTCTCACTCCTTTTCCTCCCCCTCCTCCTCCCTCCCCTCTCCTATCCACCCCCCCAACTCTATATACTACAGCCAATGCGGATCTGGACTACAGCCAATGAATATCTGGTATGAAATGTATATCCCATCTCATATTATATTTCACACCTCATTCTACTGCTATATGTCTGAGGAAGTGGACATGTAGTCCACGAAACGTTACATTAAAATATGAAAGTTAGTTTTTAACGTGCCACATGTTTGTGTCTTTTGTTTTGTTTTGTTTTGTTTTTCTTTGATTTTTGCCTGAAATAAATTTATAAAGCAACTCTTTCCTGCTAATTCCCCCCTTTTCCCTTTCCTTTCCTATTCTTTCCTCTCTCTCTTTTTTTTTCTGAGTATTGCTCTCTTCCTTTTGTTGTCAAATGCCTATTCCTCAGAACATGCCTTTCAGTCCTTGGTTCAAATCTCAGTTTAGTCCTGATCAAAATTTATAAAGCTGAGTTGCCTTTGGCTGACTTGGTCTAGTCTCTCTGTCTCTCTCTCTCTCTCATATGCCACATTGGTTTTTGAAAAGGAGTTTTGAAGACCCCTGGGGAGGAAACAGGATAAAAGGCAATTAGCTAATATCTGTCAACAACTGTCTTCCTTCTCTTTCTTGATCTTCCTCTCCTGTTAACCTGACAACTCTAAACATCACAATGGTGTTGGGCCCCCCAAAAGCCTTTCCTTTTCCAGAACTTCCCCATCCCCATTTAGACTTGCTTTGAATGATCAGCTGTAACAACCTACCTTTTTCCACATCTTATTATACACTCAAAACATTATATCAGGGAGGCAGGCTCCATTTTATACATCATATGGTCTCCCAGTCTCTATTTATTCCCCACAGTGCCTGTTTGTCAGTAATCTTCTCAAATATCCTGCAATAAAGTAACATTTCAGATCTCTTTATCCTTTGCTGGATGGCCCGTGGGAAAAGCCAACAATCCTCATGCCATACTGCAGAACACACTCACACACACACACACACACACACACACACAAAGGCATAGCACTGTCCCAGGTGAATTCTTTAAAAAAATGGTTAAGCTGTTGACCAAAATTTGACTGCGTGTTACATAAGGTTCCCATGACCAGCCATGGCTAATTGCAGCTAATTGTTTCTTACTGGGCATCTACTGGGGTTCCTGGTCAGGACTGCACACCCAAGATACACCTGGTCAATAAATCACAATTAGCCATAGAAAGTTACCATATACAGACTTGGCACAAATGTCAGTAGGACTCTGGCCTTGGTTGAGTATTACCTTCATCATCTCAAAGAAGCTATTCCAGGCAGACTCTACCCTGCTCTTTCATGCATGGTTATGATCTCACTCTTCATCCAACCAAATTCCAGGTGACTTATTATATATGTCAGTTTGCTCCATCCACTTTCATTCAAGAGCTTTCATCTAGTCTACCTACGCCTCATCTGGGTCTCGTTCTTCTCTTCTGAATCCTCCTGATCCACGATTATTTATAGCCTCTTTTACTCCAGGGATGAGAAAACAGACCCAATATTATGCATTTATTTTAATTGTTGGGAAAGATCCTCCCCCTCCCTGGAGGCAATCTGATTAAATCCTAAATGATTATATTTGTTTCCTTTCTCTCTCCCCGAATCACCTTGCAGAAATCTTCCCAGACAATTGAGTCAGCGCTTTCATGCTTCTAGCGACAGCCTTTGTGACAACTCCGAGGCCATAAATAAACTCTCAGAAAATAGTTATAGAGTCCTAACCTGTCTTCCGACATCAGAGAGGCATGGAAGCATTCAAATGGCATCTCAATGGCAGTAAAAGTCCATCACTCAAAAACAGGAGGCCTTCTTTGGCAACCAAGA
>JAHTLZ010003526.1:1223315-1258298 GCA_023846285.1 Phrynocephalus versicolor | reverse complement strand
CCTACCCGCGACCCCCCACACCTCCCCCTGCTGCCGTGCCCCCCCGCCGCCACCTAGGGCGCAAAAAGATCTAGCGCCGGCCCTGCCAAGAAGTATCTAAGTAAGTATTCTGTCCTTTCATGTACTTCTTTCTCCTTGACTATTTTTGATCATGGGACCTTGTCCAGTATTTCCTTACATTGGTTGACATCATAGAATCATTGAGTTGGAAGGGTCTAATCAACCATCTGCTCACCTTTCTGACAGACTGGAGTACTACCTGATAGACTCCTTTAAGCTTTACCTTCCTTCAATCAGTAACAAATCACAAGAAGGCATGGTCATTTCCCCTCAAAAGACCTGTGCTTTCCACCTCACCATCCAACTCTTCTTCATTGGTAGGGACCAGATCCAGGATATCAAACTACCTTGTGGCTTCTTCTACTGTTGCAAAGAAAGATGACATTTCCAGAAGATGAGCAAAGAATTTGTTGGTGTTTAATTTGGAGGCAAGTTATCTGGGAGTTTTGTCAGGGCAAGTGGACTTCTTTTCTTGTGGGATCAAAACATTTCACTACTCACCCAAGTAGCTTCTCTCAGTAATTTGGGGATGAGTAAGTAATACTTGGACGAGTAGCAAAACATTTTATTTCCACAAGAAAAGAAGTCCATTTGCTATGACTCAACTCCCAGATAACCTCACCTGGATGGATGAGAATTTCCACAGACATTTTGGGGCAAGTTGGACTTTCCGCACATAACACTGACTGAAGTCTTCCATTCCTTCTGTACTTCTCCTTCTGCATCTGGAACTTCTCATGCTAAAGAAAATACTACAAGTAGGGGTGGTTAAATCCTCATTCTTAGGCCATATTTTGCTCCACCGGGTTTTACCCTATGAGCCATTCCCATGATTCACTTCATTACAGCCTTCTCACATCCATTTATAGGTTTCTCTTCTACTCACTTTGGGAGGAAAGCAATGGCAAATCTAGATAGCATCCTAAAGAGCAGAGACATCACTTTGCCAACTAAGGTCAGGATAGTCAAAGCTATGGTTTTTCCAGTAGTGATGTATGGAAGTGAGAGCTGGACAATAAAGAAGGCTGATTGCTGCAGAATTGATGCTTTTGAGCTGTGGTGCTGGATGAGAGTCTTGAGAGTCCCCTGGACTGCAAGGAGATCAAACCTATCCATTCTGAAAGAAATCAACCCCAAATGTTCACTCAAAGGACAGATTTTGAAGCTTAGGCTCCAGTACATTGGCCACCTCATGAGTCCTTGGAAAAGTCCCTGATGTTGGGAAAGATTGAAGGCAAAAGGAAAAGAGGACAGCAGAGAATGAGATGGTTAGACGGTGTCATCGATGCAAACAATATGGATTTGACCAAACTCCAGGAGGCAGTAGAAGACAGGAAGGCCTGGCGAGCTCTAGTCCATGGGGTCACGAAGAGTCGGACATGACTGGACGACTGAACAGCAACAACAACAACTTCTCCTCAGTTTCTGGTGAAGGAGTGACAAAATTTTTCCCAGTGCAAAGTGGCTACCGGTCTTCTGAAATTGTATTTCTCTCCTCCACAGAATTCAGTTTGATGCAAGATGGCTGGCAAACTATAGACTTCTCCCAAAGAACCCTGAAGTTTCCATACATGTTTAGTGACAGCCATATTTCTTCAACTATTTTGAAGCCAACCAACCTGTTCTTTCTCGAAGTTCGAGGCCATATTACTTTCCCCCACCCCCAGCATTTCTAAACATGGGAAAGAGCCAAGTTCTTTATTCAAGAACCCAAGGAGGGAAGGGTTGGCCAAAGGAGAATTTTAACTAACAAAAAGCCCTAATTTTTAGCAACAGACCAGAAACAATTTGTCATAAGTAGAGATTGGAATGAACCAGGAAGTTCATAGGACATCACTGGTATGTTGGTTCGGGCCAGTTACAAACTAATGAACCAATTAATGGCTCGTTCAGGAAAAACACAGGAATGTGTGGTTTGTGGACTTCGTTGAAGCCTGAATGGAGAAGAAAGCCCATCTCTAATACTAAAGACACCTAACTCACTAGCCATCCAGGCAGTAATTTTAGTAATGCCATAATGACTATAATGGTCTTATATTTGGGCACACTGATACTTTACCACTGGTTCCCATCTTTTGGCCTGTTGGACGTGTGGTTTTGGAGGACAGGGTTCTGGTCCAGGACGCTGTTAATTGCTACCATGTCCCCGGCGCAGAAACAAAATGTCAGCAAACAGGCAGACGCCTGACTCTTGGAAAGCGGTTTCCCTGCATTGGCGCGGCGTGGAGTGATGCCTCCCAGGGCCCCGCAAGGCCTTCCCATGGGAATCCACTTGTGTGAGCCTTACATAAGCTCCATCCTCCAACTTGGACTGCAGTCAGCTTTTGCCGAGGACTTGTGGAGGTTTTCTGTGTTTAGCAAAAAATGCTGCATGTAATTAAAGCGAGAAAAGCAAGATGGGCACTTACCTTTATTGCAGTACCATTGATGTCGGTTATGAAACGGCACGGCTGTCTCTCATGCTATGACAGAAAGCCGATTGCACGTTGCCCGTGGCGTTCCTGCCTGCCTTATTCCCACCCACCCCCCTGATCCCAGTCCCCGATGGCAACGACAGAAGCCAACGTTCTGACACTGCATGGCGTAGCTGGAGGGGGGGGCAACCAAGATGGCGCCTTGTCTCTTGGCCATAAATTACTATTCTCTTTTTTTTTTTCAATTTGGTTTTATACCTTTTTGGAAGGAGGGGAGCTTTAATGATTTTAATGATGCTTTGGTGTTTCTTTTTTGCTTTTAATTTCCTGATAGCGAAGAGGGGGTGGTGTTGAAGTGTGATATGTGGCTCTTTTCCACCCAACAAAGCAAACGCCGGTAGTAAAAGGTGGGGGGAGTGAGTTAATGAATCCAAATCAATTAAGGCACGTTGAAAAGTTCTCAATAAAGTTAGCACCTTAGAAGCCAAAGATGCCTGAGGTAGGGCTAAGGCGTTCTCTGATATTTTTTTTAATGAAAATGCTAATGATTTCTCCTTTTTCCCCCCTGGAATATATTTTGACATCTAGTTTGAACAAGATGCACTTCTCCCACAATCAATTCCACACACCTTTATGTCGGTGGTTGCTATGCTCGCACCTCAAGGGGACTGGGGCGGAATTAATAAATTTCTAGCCAGAGGGAGTCACTAACAGAGAGAAACATCACAAACAACTAGGGAGGCATGACATCTAGCTCCATGCCGCCAACACAGGCCCCTCAAACCAAGCAATTGTGAATATTATGGGAGATAACTCTCACAGAATCCTCAGGTGTTTCATCTGCTGTGGGGAGTAGGGGGTGTTGGGACAACCACTCTCACTTTTATTTATTTATTTATTTATTTATTTATTTATTTATTTATTTTCACATTTGCATTTGGAGGGGAGAACTCCATCCCTAAAGCTTTGAGTGGTTCAAATTCACAGGAGCCGGGATATTATCCTTCTCCCCGATGCAAAGGCGGACAGAGGCAACTCCCATGTCAGCTTGAAGACAATCTCTCCCTGCCTTCGTTGTATGAAAGCCAGCTAGACTGGTCGGTGAATGTCCCATCAACTCTTGTGGTGGGAAAGTCAACACCGTCACAGACCGTAAGCAGAAAACTGGCTTGCATCATCATCATCATCATCATCATCATCATCATCATCATCATCATCATCATCATCATCATCATCATCATCATCATCATCATCATTATCAAAGATCTGCATCTTGGGTTCTGAATCTTGGTTCTGCTGCAGAAGGTTGACTTTTTGCTCAAAAGCCTTTAGCCGTGCAGCATAAGTGCAGAGATTCACAGTGCAGAATATCTTCAAGTTCTCCAGAGTAGTCCACCCTTTTTCTTGTTAATTGGCAGATTTTAATTGTTTTTATTGTCCTTGTTATAGCTGTTTATGACTTTGTTCTTCTTGTTACTTGTCCTCAGTAATAACTTAGAGCCTTTTCACACGACCCCTAAGATCCGCTGGCCCCTTAAATTCGGACCAGAGATCTTGGGGGTTCGTTGCTGTTCCTCCGTCCCCACCCCTCCGCACTTCCTGGCTGCTGGCTGTGTGAGGGGAGGGAGGGAAAAAAGGGACAAAAGAATAAAGGCTTACCTCCCGGTGCCGGTGGAAGCTGCTGCGAGCCCCATCACTTCCTGATTCCTTCTCTTAAAGGGGCGGGAGGCAAAAAACAACAACAAAAAGAAGCGAGGAGAGCCCGGCACATCCGCATCAAAGATTTTTCACCTCCCAAGAGCAGGTACCTGAAAAGTGCGCTGGTCGCGCTTAGGTGGGCGGGGTCGCACTTAATTTCCTGTAAGCTCCGGAGCTGCTGGGGAAACATTTTTAAGCTCTGGAGCTGGGAGCCATTTGTCCCGGAGTTTAGGGGTCGTGTATAAACGCCCTTAACTGCTAGCTGGGCAGAAGAAATATATTTGCCCCCCCCCCCCGAAGAACTAAAGAGACGAGTCAAAGTTTCTGGAGTTAATAAGGGCCGCAATTTATTAATAACATTAATTAACTGTAAAAGAATAACTGCAAGTTAAAGAGGGCCTGTGCTGTAGGGCAAGTGGTAGATCAGTTCAATGTTATAATTTATCAGCACCTCTGACTGATAAGAGATTAATCCGGCATGATGAATAATGCCTTTGGTAAGATGCCAAACAGAGACTTAAACCATCTTACCTTCTAGAATCTCCTAAACATTAGCAGCCCTCATTTCCTGACCGGGGCTCCTTTTTAACAATAACAATTGTCATTCTAGTTTCAAAATTTATCCATGAGGGCTGCCCAGCACCTGACAGATGCTGTATAATAGAGGTGCCTACTGAAATTACCAGACCGCTTGCCCTAACCACCAATTGCGACCGGAAGAAGGACTTTATTTAACATTATCCAGCCGCGCCATGCGGGTGATGGGATGGGCGAAAACACGCCGCCACTCTCTGCCAGTTTGAGCAACAGCCAAAAATTCCCATCCGGCCCCGAAGCGACCAGTAAGACTCATCATCCACAATATAGGGCGGGCGGGAGGGGAGCTGCTGTCTTGTGCTGGCTGCAGGCAGGGAGCGCAGGGAGCCTTAAATAGGCTGCTCCCCACCCATGCAGCCAGCGTGCGGGCGCCGGACTTTGCGCCCGCATTCTTCGGGTGGGCAAAGAAGCCCCGCCAAAGACTAAAGGCTTCAAGCAGAGCCTCCAATATTCTTCTAAGGTGTTGCTTTTTGTTACTGTGGTATTTGACCTTTTCAGTATTGTATGCTCATTGTTGTTTGGGTTACATACTCTTTTTTAATGTTGTAAGCTGCCTTGGGACCCTTTTTAAGGAGAAATATGGGGTATAAATAAATAAATAAATAAATAAATAAATAAATAAATAAATAAATAAATAAATAAATAAGAGATGTTTACATTATTGGGCCATCATCAAGCATCTTCCATCTCAAAATAAATGTTTCCTGTCACATCTTTTTTACTAGGCGGCAGTTATCTCATCTAAGGGACCAAGCTATTAAAAACACATTATGATTTCCCCCCTTTTTCTACGCTTTTGACACATTGAGGACTCATGAGGGATTCTGCCTGGAATTGTTGACATGTAGCTTACTCATCTCTCACCATGTTGGGTTTTTAATGAAGTGAAATTCCCATTCGCTTCCAAAGGAAGGTTGAACAAGGGTCAACCCATTATAACACCCAGATGCAAAGGAGGCTGCGGAGGTGGGTTGTCCTCTCCTGTGGTATAAGACAGAAGTGTCCCAGGACACCACACCTTCTCCTTCAGCTTCCTTGGAAGAAGAGATGGATGGAGAAGACTTGGACTGGGAATATATATATAAACTCCAGCTCCAATGCCAACTCCTGATGTTAGGCACATTGTCAAGGCAAAGGAGCGGAATAGGGCAGGATGGAAGAGGACCTAGCTGGCTACCTGGCTGAAATCCTGAGGAAGAGACATTAAAAGGTTGTTGTGACCTCTCGCATTCACAGAAATAGATCGGTAAAATGGATTCAGTTCCTGTATGCCAGAAATGATGCCTTACGGTGCAGTATGCAGGCAACCGGAGTTCAGAGAACAGTTCATCCTTGGATAAAATCATCCAGAAATCAGAAGACTGAGGGCAGTCCAGAAATCAGAAGTCTGAGGGCAGCAAAGAAGGAATTAGACAATATATACTATTTATTTATATTATTTATTTACTTACTTTTTTAAAAAGCACAGTGTTCTGCTTATATACTACCCCATAGCATTTAAAGCACTCCCTGGACAGTTTACAATTTATTTATGCAGGATACACATAGCTCCCAACCCCCCTAGTGAGCTGGGTACTCATTTTACCAACCTGGGAAGGATGGATGGCTGAGTGAACCTTGAGCCCACAACCAGGGATTGAACCCCAGGTCGTGAGCACAGTTACAGCTGCAATGCATCAGTCTAACCTCTGTGCCACAAGGCACTTATCATACTACATTTACCATGTCTTTTTCCTTAAAAGGACATAAGGAAGCTTATAAAATTAAAAAGAAAATATTTAACAGCAAGAGACCAAGATAAAGATGATTCTCAATCTTGTACGGGCACATCATGAGAAGGCAGGATTCTCTCGGAAAGGCAATAATGCTGGGAAAGTTGGAAAGAAGCAGGAAAAGGGGAAGATGACCTACCAGATGGACCGACTCCCTGCACAGTAAATCAAAAGGGGGTTGCACTGGCCGAGTTCGAAAGTAAAGAGAATTCCTTTTTTCTGAGGTAAAATACTCCAAAACATCTCCACCTTCTGATTTACTCTGGGTTCTTTTCAAAACAAGAGGCCATGTTACTTTTCAAAAATAGTAATTTATTTTCTATTCTTAAGATACAAAAATAAGAATTCAAAAAGTATCAAAAATATCAAAACCTTAAGAAATCTCCATCATAGTTTTATTTCCCTAAAAATAATAAAATCTACGTCATCCTGACTATTACATTCAAGATTTCTCCTAAGCTAACTTTTCCTACTCTACCTAACTGTAGTGAACTCCATTGCTCAAAGTGATCCTAAGCTCATCATCAGCATAATAATCAGTATAATAAAATGGCCTCTCTCTGTCTTCTCATCTTCTTCCCACAGCTTCCAGATGTCACATGACAATTAAACAATGGTAGCTAACCATTTTCTGTGCTGCTAGTTTGCTATGTCTGTTCTACATTCCTCAGATACGGTCTAATACAGGCCTGCCCAAAGTCCGGCCCGGAGGCCAAATCTGGCCCGCCAGGCCATTCTGAGTGGCCCACGACTGGCTGGCCCACCCCTCCCTCCCCCTCCTTCACCCCATGTTTTTTAAAAGAAAGTGGGTGGGGCTTGCAGTGGGGTGGCAGGGTTGGGGAGCAACTGGCCCCTGACACATTCTCAGCAACCAAATCTGGCCCTCCTTACAAAAGGTTTGGGTACCCCTGGTCTAATACAACCGAAATGTACACTTAATATTCAGCTTAACAATTCACACTATGTGCCATCATGCTTATTTCTGTACACTCCCTCTAAAGGAAGCCACAGGCTTTAAAAAACAAAACAAAAAAACAAGGGTTGAATAGGGCAGGTGAGGAGAGGCCATTTCGGAGAGCGCTCATTCATAGGGTCACCCTGAGCAGGAGTGGAGAACAACATGGTGCCAGGAACAGCACTATGAAAACCAACTTCAAAGCACACCGCATATAATAATTATTAAATACTTGAAAGGGGCAGAACTGGTGAAGAAAACGGTGCCATGTCTTTGTTTGACAAGGGGAAAATGCCAACTACTGTCAACGTAAGGAACCTGTCATGAGACCCACGCTGCAAATCCAGGCAGTCATACAATGGGCCAGAGTAGCTTTTCGCTAGATGGTAGCGGTATATAAATCAAATCAAATCAATCAATCAATCAATCAATACTTTCAGGCTGTCACATTTCAGTATGTGACATATGCAAAATACCCTTCTCCTATTAGATCCCCCCTGAGGAGCCATGCCGGTGACGATTTTGAGATGACTAGGGTCATTATTAAGACTAGAACCAGCCACTTGAGAAATAGTTTTTATCCGAAAGCAGTTATGGCTTTGAATGCAGGGAAATGTACGTTTTGAGGGAGTTTTCTGTATACTGTGTATGCAGGGCGGGATATGTTTGTGACATATTCTTCTGTATGGATGTTCCTGATATAGATCTTTTAAATTCATTTTTCTTTTAATTTCGCTGTTCTGCATAGGACAATGACAATAAAGTTTTATCTATCTATCTATCTATCTATCTATCTATCTATCTATCTATCTATCTATCTATCTATCTATCTATCTATCTATCTATCTATCTATCTATCTATCTATCTATCGGATAATGACTCTGTCTGTGCACTTATTCTGAGGAGGGGAGAAGGAATAAAAGAGAAAGCAGCAAGGAATTCCACATCTACCCTGATAGGACAAACCATGAGAGGGCTTCACACACCTTCCACACACTGAAAGAACATGAAGGTCATTCTGGTGGAGCTAAATCCCCCACAGCGAAAATGCCCTCAACAGCACTGCTTCCTCCTGCTGACACAGCCAGCTATCAGGGTTGCCTCCCATGGTACTCAGACCCTGAAGGCATTAATTGAATCACAGTAGAGATGGGCACGACTTAGCAATCCAAAATGGGACGGCGACCGCAATATTTTTTTTGAAATCGTGGAGTGGTCCAAAAACACACAGACACAAGCACCACAGAAACATGCGAAAATTGCTATGCTGCTGCCAGAATTTTTACAGTAGCAGTGGTGGTTTTTCTTGCAACAAAATGTCTCCTCCGGCTCCCCTGTCCATTGATTTTATTTTATTTTATTTTATTTACACCTGCGCAATGATGGGCTGGCCAAGTGGCCATGTGGGAGTGGACCATGCAAATTTTTGGAGCCATCCCACCAATCGCATGGCCACTTGGCCACTGAGACTTCTGGGATGTGCCAAAAAGCCCACTAAACCCTGCCCTAGCCCCCTATCCCTAACCCTAATCCTTGATTCCTTAACCATATGACACAGTACACTGTCCTCTTAGTGGGTCAGAGAGGCACCCAGAGGTGCACCCCAATACTCACCCTAACCTCACCAGTAACTAGCCTAACCCTAGCCCTTGCGCTAACCCTGTTGCCTAAGCCAGATCTGTACTTGCATTGCACTACACGCAAGTACAATTCCCTTCTTGGTGAGACACAGCGGGTGCAGAGTCTGCCAGTCCGCCACTTGTGGCTCTGGCTGACTCCTCCTGCAGCAGCAGTGCCATGCAAACCATGCCCTCGAGTGCTGCTTGTGTCTCACCGTCACCGACTGTTGCAGGGAAGGCACCCCAAAAAGAGGGGTGCCTCTGCCAGTCTGCTGTGTCTCTGTGTGCAACTTGGTATGCATATCCATATGACTATGCATGCCCTTTTGCAGCAGCAGGTGAGGAGAGGAGACCCCCATGCCATAAGGGGTCTCCTGGAGCCTGCTTTCCCTTCCTAGCGGGTGAGGAGAGGAGGCACCCACCCCCAAAAAAAGAGGTGCCTCCAGGAGCCCGCTTCCCCTACAGCTGGCCAGAGGAGGCACCCACCCCAGAGAGGTGCCTCCAGGAGCCCGCTCCCACCAAACCAGTTTAACGACAGACGAAAACCGAAAAACGAAACGACTATTTTTTGCGAAGTTTCGCGAAAAACGGAAACGAGCCGACACGGGCCGCCTCCGACACACGACAACTCGAAAACGTCATTTTCCCTAGTCGTGCCCATCTCTAAATCACAGGATAAGGGAGGCGGGATGTGCCTATAAGGTCATGGAGCCTTGCCACCTATTCATTGCAGAAGTTCCAATTATAGCTGATCTGAAGGTTGTCCAATTTTCTCTTGAATGCCTCCTGATATGTAGCACTCTCTGCCCCCCAAGGTCACCAGTTCCATTGTCATACTGCTCTAACAGTTACGATTTTTTCCCCCTGAGATTCAGCACAAGCCTAACTTCCTACGCCTTAAGACCATTCTTGTGTGTCCCATGCTCTGGGATAACAGAAAACAGATCCTGCCCGTCTTCTGTAAGACAGCCTTTCATATACAGTCATCCCCCACCATTTCGCGGTTCAGGTACTGTGGTCCCACTACATCGCGGGATTCCAGTACCTGCACAGCGGGGGGGGAGGCGGGGGGTGATTGGGTCGCTCCGTGCTGCCCCTCCGCAAAGCCTCAGAGCTGTGCGGGGGGGCAGCGGGGGGCGATCGGGTCACTCTGTGCCGCCCCCTGCGCTCCTCTGAGAAGCCTCGGGGCCAGGCCGGGGGGGGGGGGGACAGCAATCTCCATTGAAATGCATTGAGTCAATTGATTTCAATGGAGAAATTTTCCCCATTGGAAAGCATTGAGCCAATGTTTTCCAATGGGGAAAATTTTCTCCATTGAAATGCATTGGCAATACATTTCAATGGAGACGGCCCTGGACAAGAAGTCTCGGGTGGCGCAGGCGGTGGCAGCAGGACGTCAGATCCCCCTGCTGCCGGTGGCGCATGCCACCCCAAGACTTCTCAGACAGGCACGCGATCCCCCCCGCCCCCAGGCCCCACCCCACCCGCTTCTGCATATCACGGATTTTCATGCATGGCGGGTGGGGTGGGTCCCTAACCCCCTGATGGGTGGGGGGTTACTGTATTTGACAACTGCTATTCTACCTCTCCCCTCAATCTTCTTTCCTCGAGGGTAAACACACCCAGTTCTTTCAGTCTTCTCTCAGAGAGAAGGAGTTGAAGGCACATATCAATATTCTGAAGGTGATTGATTGATTGATTGATTGATTGATTGATTGATTGATTGATTTTGAATATTTTTAGCCCACCTTTCTCCTTGGAAAAGCACCCAAGGTGGCTTACAATAGTGAAGGACAATATACAGCCCGGAACATTTAAGACATATTCAAGTTAAGAACAGGGAATTATAAGAGGCATCTTAGAACATTAAAAAGTAACAGTAGAGCTACAAAGAGCACACAAAAAGAAAAGAAAAATCCATTACGAGGGGTGGAAAGTACCATGGAAAACACTGGTGTCCTTATGAAATCAGTCAATGCAATCAAGTATGATTGGTAATCCATATAAAGTTACAAAGTAGGACGTCCCTCATTCAGGGAAAGCTTGTCTGAAGAGGAAGGTCTTTGCCTGCTTCCGGAAAGACAGCAGAAACAGGGCAGTCCTGGCGTCCAGCAGGAGGGAGTTCTAAAGTCTGGGAGCAGCAACAGAGAAGGCCCTTTCATGTGTTATTTTGAGGTGCACCTGTGAAGGTGGTCGGATGGAGAGAAAGGTGTCTCCTGATGATCTTAGCACCCGAGCTGGTTCATACTGTGATATTCGATCTTTGAGGTAGCTACCACCCTGGCAGGTTCCATCGCAATGTGAAAGATCCTTTCACCACAGCAGGCATCAAAACAGGGCAAAAAAGCAGGGTAAAGAATCAACTTTATCAACTCATGGGCTCTGAGGTATCCATGACGGATCAGGAAAGAGATCTTGGTGTGCTGGTGGAAAGCTCAATGAAGCTGTCTACACAATGTGTGGCAACGGTGAAGAAGGCCAATTCCATGCTAGGGATGATCAAAAAGGTGATTGAAAATAAAACAGCCAACATTATAATGCCATTGTACAAAACAGTAGTAAGGCTGCACCTGGAGTATTGTGTACAATTCTGGTCACCGCATCTCAAAAAAGATATTGTGGAACTGGAAAAGGTGAAAAAGAGAGTGACTAAAATGCTTACTCAGTTGGGGGACCTCCCTTATGAGGAAAGGCTAAAACATTTGGGGCTCTTTAGTCGGAAAAAAGGTGTGGGGGGTGGGATATGATTGAGATGTACAAAATAATGCAGGGCATGAGTAAAGTGGATAGAGGGACACTCTTCTCCCCCTCACAAAATACCACAACTAGGGGACATCCACTCAACTTGAGGGTTGGGAGACTGGGAACAGACAAAAGAAAATATTTTTTGTTGTTAGAACTCCCTGCCACAGGATGTGGTGATGACATCTGGCCTGGATGCCTTCAAAGGGGGATTGGACAGATTCCTGGAGGAAAAGGCCATCACAGGTTACAGACCGTGATGGAGATGTATAATCTTCAGGCTTAAAACCAGGGTACTTCAAGGACCAGATGCAGGGGAGTGGTATCAGGAGACAGATATCTAGTCTCGTGCGCGCCCAGACGCATCTGGTGGGGCCACTGTGAGATACAGGAAGCTGGAATAAATGGGCCTTTGGCATGATCCAGCATGGCTCTTCTTATGTTCTTTTGTTCACCCCTATTCTAAGCCATCATGTGTGTGTCTGTTTTAACTCAAGTAGACCCATGGGAATGGAAGACCTAACTGTCAATGGATGCATATATGAATATATTCAGAGAAAGATATAGAGTTTCCATCTCACCTGATTTATTTGTTTATTTATTTACCACTCATCGGACTAACGGCCGCTCTGGGCGGTTCACAGACAATAAACCTAAGCGTGTCAATGCATGTGTAATCTTCAGGGTTAAAACCAGGGTGCTTCAAGGGCCAGATGCAGGGGAGTGGTATCAGGAGACAGATCTCTAGTCTCGTGTGCTCCTAGATGCATCTGGTGGGGCCACTGTGAGATACAGGAAGCTGGACTAGATGGCCATGGCTCTTCTTATGTCCATCTGTCAGAAATATTGTGATGCGGTTCCTGCATGGCAGGGGGTTGGACTGGATGGCCCTTGAGGTCTCTTCCTACTCTATGATTCTGCGATTCTATGATCTTTTGTCACCGGTGTCCAACTCCAGAACCAGGCTACTTGAATTCAAGATGGATGCTGACACACAATTCTGAATAATATGCAGTCAGGGCATATGTGCGTGTGTAATTCAACTCCATGCCTTTAAATTTCCAGAAGTTCATTTCAGATCTGGGAAGTGAATGAATTACAAGTAATGTAGTTACCTGAAACTCGTTCCATTTTTTGTAATAAAGATGTAACTAAGTTATATATCAAGAGCAACTGAAAAAGTAATTTCAGTCTTTTGGCACTCTGTATACATTATAGCAGGCATGTCCACAGTCAGGCCTGGGGGCCAAATGTGGCCCATTTTCAAATTCTGAGCGGCCCGCAGCTTCTTCTCCCCACCGGTTCAGCCTGTCATGCATTCCCGTCAGCTGGCCCCTCCCCATACTGGATGGAGGTGTTAGCTTGCAGTTTTATGGTTTGCCTGCCCTCCCTGCCTCTGTCCATCCCCCCACCCCAGTCACCTGCCCAGCCTACCCACCCCCAGTTCCATAACTGCAGCATCCTCCCTGCCTCCTTGCATGTTATAGAGACTTGTCCAAAATCCAGCCCGGGGGCCAAATGCGGCTGAATGGTTGGCCCCCACACACTTTCACTTCACCAGATCTGGCCCTACTTGCAAAAAGTTTGGACACCCCTGCAATATAGCATACAGAGGTTAAATATACATCTAAATTTCATCACTCTAATAGAGATGGGCACGAAACGAACAATTTTTCGTTTCCGTTTTCGTTTTTTCATTTTGTTATGCAACGAAACGACAAATGAATTTTGTCTCTAAAATGAAACGAAACAAAACGAACAGAAACACCCGAAATTTTGTCGTGTGTTTCGTTTCCGTTACTGCAATACAAGTGAATTGCTTAAAATCCTAAAAAAATACAAAAAATTGAAATAAATGGTAACGAAATGGTAACGAAACAAATGAAAATGAAAATGATTTTTTTGCAAAAATTCACGAAAAATGGAAATGAACCAAAACGGACCCTCCAAACAACAAACAACAAAGGAAATGCCATTTTTTTTATTTGTGCCCATCTCTACATTCTAATGATGAGCCTAATGGTAGATGAGAGTCTTGAGAGTCCCCTGGACTGCAAGGAGATCAAACCTGTCCATCCTGAAAGAAATCAACCCCCAATGTTCCCTGGAAAGACAGATTTTGAAGCTGAGGCTCCAATACTTTGGCCACCACATGAGGAGAGAGGACTCCTTGGAAAAGTCCCTGATGTTGAGAAAGATTTAAGGCAAAAGAAAAGAGGATGGCAGAGAATGAGATGGTTGGACGGTGTCATTGATGCAACCAATATGGATTTGACAAAACTCCGGGAGGCAGCGGAAGATAGGAAGCCCTGGCGAGCTCTGGTCCATGGGGTCACGAAGAGTCGGACATGAATTAACGACTGAACAACAACAACAACAATGATGCACATCCTATCCCAATATAACACCTGAGAAATTCCATGATGAAAGTGGTGGTTTTTCATGCCACAACAATAAAAAAAATGAAAGTCAGAGTTAGAGAAGAACTATTTTTCCACAGGCTTTTTTTAGAAATCACCTCTTCAGAGCTGGGGAAGTCATGGATTACAAGTAATGTAATGAAACATGGGGCCATTTCAGAGAAGGGCAGCAAGCATGACTGGAGTATTGGAAAACAAGCCCTATGAAGAAAAACTGAATGAACAGGGCCTCTTTAGCCTGGATTAAAGTGGTCTGTGGGGAATGATGATAGCATTTTCAAATACTTGAGAGGTAGCGCTACAGAGGCAGGTAACAAGGATGTAACTAACTTACATTTCAAGAGCAGTGTAAGAAGCAAGTTGCCACTTTTGTCACTGGAGTAACAAGTAGCAGATTACTGTATAACAGGGCTGTTCAAATTTGAACAGGCCAAGGTCTACTTTATCCAGCCCAAAGTGCCTGAGGGCTACTACACTAAAACCACTACTTACAAATTTTATCCGTTCCGAGCACGTGCTCAAAAGAAAAACTTTTGTAAGTTGAGCAGTGGTTTCCCATAGGAATGCACTGAAAATCAATTAATCTGTTCTGGAGGGAACAGATTTCAATGCACCATGGCCCTTGAACTGCCCCGCCTGTCTGAGACAGTGGGCTGGCAGACCCAGAACTTTGCTGGGGCAGTGGTGGTCCTTGGGATGGGGGAGGGAGGGGTGGAGAACTTATCCCCTCACTGTTTTTATTGATGGCCGGTGGGCTACTTTTGAACCCTTTGCGGGTTACCGGTTGCCCGCGGGCTACCTGTTGGGCAGGCCTGCTGTATAACATACACCATCCAGACGACGCAAATAGAGCTTCTGAGAAATCTCAGGACAAAGGGGAGGGTTTCCATGGCCAAATAATAATAATAATAATAATAATTAAAAGGATGAGAATCGGAATTAGAAAGGAACCATTTTCCCAAAGCCTTTTTTAAAAAAATATTTAGATACCAATTACAGAATGTCGCAGGGCTGCAGTGGGAGTGGTTTATTTTGCAAGCAAACAGGACGACGGGCCTGTCTGTTTTACTGGCTTCCGATTCCCCTTCCAGCATTCATGTTTCTGGTGCTCGCGACAGCTCAAAGGAAAGGAAGAGGGGTTCCATTCTGTTTAGAAGCCAAAGGAGAGAAATTATCACGGAAAATATACTATAGGAAGGATCCGCAACAAAATTCAGCAGGCTACCACAGGATTAAGAGTGCCGCCTAAATAACCCCACTGTAGCAAATAATGAGCATAAATTACTTTTTAAAGCTACATTTCCAATCTGCTTCTCCCCATCTCTGGCTTGTTTCGCTTCATCACAAACCTCATGCATATTTATGTAGCTCATTATACAGCCAGAGGGTCTGGAATCTGGAGACGCAAAAAATAAACCACCCAACCCTCTCTATAAATATAAAATTATTTGCCATCCTGTACTAACTTCAATAAAAAGAATTCAGTTCAGCAGGCATGCTTCCAACTGGAATCATACTGGAAGAGCCAGTCTTCTTTGCAAAGCAAAAATCCCAGATTTCTTTCCCCCAACCCCACCCAACGACCAAGAGCCTTCATTAGACATTTCTCATGTTCTTTTCTAACACTTAAACCTCATCCTGCTGCTATTTCCTGGCCACCCCTTGTTGGATTCATCTGATTGAGACTCCTTGAGGCACAAGCCCTGCTGTTTAATTTGCCCATAAAAAGTCTTGACACACCTTCATGAGCTGTGTTAATAACTTATAATGGCCCTGCCCGGGAGCAAATGTGACCTACCGTGGGAGAAGCCCTGGTAGAGACCTTGGTGATGTGAACTTGAAGAACTTCTGTAGACGACTTTAGAAGGTGCATTAACAGAAGGATAGTCTGTTGTTACTAGTCTATACGACTTCCCCTCTATAGGTTAGGCCTCATCTTGGATCTGGTGTCCAGTTTTGGCAGCCACACTTTAAGAAGGATGCCAGGAAACTGGAGCAAGTTCAGAGAAGGGCAACAAGGAGGATCAGGAAACTGGAGAAACCAAGCCCTGTGACGAAAGACTGAAAGAACTCGGCATGTATAAGCCTTGCAAAAAGAAAAGAGGGGCAATATGATACAGTCACCCCCCGCCATTTCACGGTTCAGGTACTGCAGTCCCGCTATATCGCGGGGCACGCCGCCCCGCCCCCCCAGGCCCCACCCGACCCGCTTCTGCATATTGCGGATTTTCAAGCATCGTGGGTTGGGTGGGTCCCTAACCCCCATGATAGGCGGGGGGTTACTGTAGCACTTTTCAAAATAGTTGAAAGCTAGACATACAGAGGAGGGGCAGGATCTGTTCTTGGTCATTTCAGAGTGCAGGGCATGTAAGAATAGGCTGAAGTTACAGATTTCGGCTGAATATCAAGGGAAAACAAAACATCTTAACTGTTAGAGCAGTACGGTAATGGAAACAATTACCTCAGGAGGTGGAGGAGCCCTGTGGTGCAGAGGTTAAATGCCTGTACTGCAGGTAAAACTACGCTCATGAGTGACGACCTGGGGTTCAATCCCAGGTAGCTGGCTGAAGGTTCACTCAGCCTTCCATCCTTCTGAGGTACCCAGCTGGGGGTGGGGGGAATGTGTAGCCTCCATACTGTAATTAAAACTATAAACCACCCAGAGACTACTTGAAGTGGTATGGGGTGGTATATAAGCAGAACACTTTGCTTTTGGTGAGCCCTGGAGGCATTGAGTTAAAAATGGACAACCATCCGTCATCTGCTTTGATTCAGAATCCTGCACTGAGCAGGGGTTTGGATTCAATGTTCTTAAGAATATTTTCCTGTATTCAGCTTAAAGCTGGCTTCATGTAGTAGGGCAGTGATGGTGAACCTTTTAGAGACCGAGTGCCCAAACTGCAATTCAAACCCCACTAATTTTTTTGCAAACTGCCAATACAGTAATTGAACCTGTATACAGGTGGCTATGAAGGGGCGATGTCGGGTGCCCATAGAAAGGGCTCCGAGTGCCACCTTTGGCACCCGTGCCATAGGTACGCCAACACTGACATAGGGGAAGGGGTAGAATAATCTATGGGGTTTTTTTGGAATCAGGACGTCAGCTGAACGAAGAACAAAATACCAAGACTCTCCTGAATGTAAAAAGTAAGAATAAAGATGACTCGGGGAAACAAGACACACAGCAGGAAAAGGAAGGAAGGAAGGAAGCTCTGTGACAACAAAAAGGAATACGTACACAAACACCAGAGTAAAATACGCCTTTAGTTCCTACCGTGTCTTGCCCTGGGCATGTGCAAAAAGATTTAAACCACACACAATCTGATGAAAGTGTAGCACACACTCTCTCTCTTATCAAGTAACACACATACACGCCCAAAAAGGGAGGAATCAGCAAAATAGGAAAAATAAAGTAGAAGACAAGAAGTGAAGGAAACAGAACTAGGGGCTTTCTTTCCGTGCTTGACTGGAAGCTGGGAATTTGATCCTTGAGTGACTCTGCCAGTGTGCCTCGGAACAGAACCCAAGACACAAACAGTGCTGTGGATAATATTTGAGTAGGGGCCAGTGGGGCAGGTTTGACTGGTCTTCTCCCACCCCACCCCACCCCAGAGTTATTCAAGGGAAAGCAAGCATCTGCATGGCATCTGCATGGCATTTATGTTCCTTTATTGCATTTATTTCATTCTAGTCTATTTTATTTATTCATTCATTAATTGCATGGAGTTTTTTGTTATTACCCATGAAGTCTCAAATCACCAAACATGGGTGGAGTTTTGTCCCTGTGGCAATATTGCTCTGGGGCTGACAAATCCAATATATTTCCTTATTATAATATCATGAGAAGCATGTCTAGAGCAACAGATTAATTTGAAACTCGGAAATATTCTTACACTAAGTCAGACTGGGGCTTCCAGGTCTTGTTAGCTCTGCTTTGCAATAGCTCTCCAGGTTTTCAAGGGTGGGTTCTTTCATCATCCTACATATGTCTCCCATCTGAAGGCCCACCTGATCTGACCCTGCTGAGCTTCTTAAATCACACAAGACTCGTTTGTTCAGAATAGAGATGGGCATGAATTAAAAAAAATGGTGATTTGTTTCATTTCGGTTCATTTTCTGGTTCAATTCGGGTCGTTAATTACAAAACGAATTTTTAGAAAAAAAATTCATTTTGTAACTCATTTTGGTTCAGGTTCGTGTTTTTCTGTTTTTTTTAACCCCACCAGTGGTTTTCATTATTTATTTATTTATTTATTTATTTATTTATTTAATTATTTATTATTATTATTATTATTATTATTATTATTATTATTATTATTATTATTATTATTATTATTATTATTATTATTATTATTATTATTAACCACACAGCTAACTACGCTGGATTTTGTAATACAAATCACTAGCCGAATGCTTCCCAAGCGTTTAGGACTATGTGTGATGTATCAGCGAATTATGTGAGCAGATCCCAGTATGGTGGCTTTCTGCAGCTGACTGGTGGTGACTTTGTCAACTCCATTGTTTTTATTATTATTATTATTATTATTATTATTATTATTATTATTATTATTATTATTTTACTGCCGAACATTTGCCAGCCTGTGGGCAGAGTTCAGCGACCCACAGGCCAGTTCGGGTGCTCATGGGCCGGTACCGGGCCTGCGTGCCGGATTGGGGTTTTTTTGGGGGGGGGGTTAATTTTATTGTTATTATTGGGGGGGCATGGGCTATGTGGCCGGTATTGCTGAATGCATTTCTGCACATGGAATACTGTTATTTATTTTGTAACTTACACTAATTATCTACTTGCAATTACATGCTTTCAAACTGCTAGGTTGGCAGGAGCTGGGGTGAGCAGCAGGAGCTCACTCTGCTGCGTGGTACCTGGGATTTGAACCACTGAGCTTCCAAATGCCACTGACAGTTTCAATGCTCTAGCCTGCTGAGCCACCACATCCCAGATAATATGTTAACTTATCCTTAATAGTGATATTCCAAACTTATTTATACCTTATTTGAGTAGAAAATAATGCTTTACTTTCCAGTACCTTGCTCCCATTAATTGTGGCACCATTAATAAATTTGAAATTAATTCTTTCCTAAGCTGTCTTACCGAATCCTGTTAAATGACAATAGAAGGATTAGAAATGTGCACATATATACAAGGTCCATGCTGGCAAATATGCTCTGTTCCCTGTATCTGCTCTATGCCTGTTATGTTTTATGCCTCATCAAGTTGGAACCCACTTGATACTACCCAACATCAATGACATCAGTAACAGAGAAGATGAGAGAAAGCCAGCTCTGCAGGTGTGGACATATCTTCAGAGCTGAATATCAGGAAAAATTCTTGTTAGAGCAGTACGGCAGTGAAACCAGCTACCCCAAGAGGTGGTGAGTGCTCCAACACTGGAGGCATCCAAGATAAATTTGGGCAACCACCTGGCAGGTATCGTTTGATTTGTATCCCTGCATGGAATACATGGGGGGGGGACTTGATGTCCTTGTAGACCCTTCCAACTTCACTGTTCTATGATTCTATGAACAAACCCTTCTAGGGTTCAGTTTTTAGAAGAAAATAAATGGGGGGGACACGTGGGTTGATGACGCCAGGAAACGGCAGATGGTAATTCCAAATTCTTATTTAATTTTATTTGTTCTATTTTATTTTATTTTTCACCTGGAAACACAGGATCCAGAAAAAACAATGGAAGGATTCTCTCTGTGTAAGAGAGATAGAGGGAGGGAGCAGGGGGGAGGGAGAGTGAGGAAGTGTCTGTGTTGACACCAAGAGACCATGAACAATCTGCAGAAGGGGATTAAATATCTCATGCCACAATAGTTACTACCGGTGCTCATTGCCATTCATAAAGTGACACAAAGCAAAGGAAAATTCCAGAAGCTGCCTTCTGTTCTCACCAGTTCACCGCTTCTCATCCAAACACAAAGCAATTTTCAAAGGTGTGTTTTAGCAAGTATGAATGGTAGCGAGCACAAGAGGGTATCCTGTAGACCAGGCATGCCCAAACTTCGGCCCTCCAGATGTTTTGGACCACAACTGTATTTCCAATGGCAAAGGATGTGGGAGTTGTGGTCCAAAACATCTGGTGGGCCGAAGTTTGGACAAGCCTGCTGTAGACCACCTTGACTGTGGCGATTGGTACTGTCCAATGTTCAGGCTATCCTTTGCTATATAAAGCTTGGCATCATTTTTCATGCTGGCAATGTGAGCATAATATTTTGGAGTAGAGTTGTGCCAGATGCAGGGGAGTGGTATCAGGAGAGAGATATCTAGTCTCATGTGCTCCCAGAGGCATTTGGCGGGGCCGCTGTGAGATATAGGAAGCTGGACTAGATGGGCCTTTGGCCTGATCCAGCATGGTTCTTCTTATGTTCTTATGCTCATTTCCTGGTGTTTTTGATTCTGGATACAAGAAATACATCATCCCATATTAATAAACCAGAGGATTTATATGTATATAAAATTATTATCATTATAAATATCTATCCAACCTTTCTCCTTTCAGGAAGAAAGGTGGGATATAAATAAATAAATAAATAAATAAATAAATAAATAAATAAATAAATAAATAAATTTTTGGAAGAGGAATGGAGCTCCAGAAATACAGAAAATATTGGTTTTATCTTCAAATGGTTCCGGTAAAGTGGTGGGGGTGGGAGCAAGTTTTGTTTGTGTTGCGTAGGTCATTTTGTATGATTAAGGTATTTAGGTATCTACACACAGAGACACATATAGATCAAATACTGTATATATTTTAGAACCTCTAAAAGTTCATCGGCTGAAAAACAATATCTATTACTTAATGTACCATAATTGATTAAAATTTATTATTTAAACATTTACTTAAAGTGTGTTCCATTCTAAAATGTATCCACAACGTAACAAACATACAGAGAAGCAGGCAGCAAAAACTTGTTGCAGCGGTCTTATATATAGCATTTCCATTGTGACTGGCCCAAACCATCATGTCAGAAAGAATTTTCTGCAATGAAGATATTAGATGAACCCCACGTTGCACATATGATACAAAACATGTAGCATGTTGAACAGGTTAGGAAGATAGGAAGAAGGCCCATGGAGTGTTGGTTAGTTATCTAATGTCTTAGATCTCAGCCTGTAACAGAAGGAAAAATGAGCATCTGGCAGAGCCCTCCACCCCAACTTACCCCCGGTTTCTACAACCTCGTAGATATGCTGATTAAGTTTGCTTTTCCTAATGTAAAATTAGAAAGCAGCCAATGTGTTTATACTACATTTATACTGTATTTATCAGAGGCATAGCTAGGGTTTGGAGCGCCCGGAGACAACACCTGTTTTTTGTGCTCCCTCCTGCCCCCCAACGGTGTCTCATCCACCGAACGAAGGGTGCCCAATCCTGGGGGAACAACAGGGTAGGGGGAGAATGGTCCCTCTTTCTCAGGCCCTCTTTGGAGGTCTTCCGAACAAGGCTCTCCTGTGCAAACCGCTCAGCGCACGGGTAGCCAAGCAGGTGATTTTTTTTTCCAAGCAGCACCTCCGTCGCATGCTTCCCCTCCTCCTTTCCCTGGGTTAACTATTGCCAAGCCTTAGTGGGGATGGGGAAAGGAGCAACCGATGGAGGTGCTGCTTGTGGAAAAAACTTTGCCTGCTTCCCTCTCCTCCTTTTCCCCAAATAAGGATTGCCAAGACTTAGCAGGGCGAAGGTACAACTTCTGGTGGGAAGACGCACGGCTTCCTCCTCCTGCTCCCCCTCTAGGCGCCCCCAGATTGCTGCACACCCAGGGGCAAATGCACTCTTCCAACCCTCCCTAGTTACGCCAGTGGCATTTATACAGTCATCCGCCAGCATTTTGCGATTCATATACTGCGGTCCCGTTATATCGCAGGACCGCATTATATGAATTGCAAGGCCCCTGGGGAAAGTTTCTTGGGCCCGTTTGAGGTGTGCTGCACTTACCCCAGGCCTGGTGCTGCCCCAAACGGGCCTCCGGAGGGCTTCCTGGACTTGTCAGAGGCCCCAGAAGTGGTTTTTGGTGAACCGGAAGTGACTTCCGGGTCACCGGAAACCACTTCTGGGGCCTCTGACAGGCCTGGGAAGCCTGTTGTAGGCCCGTTTGGGGCAGCTCCAGGCCTCAAGTAAGTGTAGGAGACCCCATGTAGATCCCTCAGTCCCCACCTGACCCAGCATCTGCATATCGTGGATTTTCCATTTTCACGGGTCAGGTTGGGTCCCTAACCCCCGCAATAGGTGGGGGATTACTGTACAGCCAACTGTATTGTTAAAGAGTATAACAGTGTAGCAAGATAAACCTGACCAGAACAACCAGCCTGAGACTTGGAAAGCTGCACCCAACCACAGCCAGCAGCAGTGGCTTAGGTTGGGGGTGAAACAGTAGGGGAAATACGAATCTGTCTTATCCTAATGCAGACACTTCCTCAAACTCACTGAGTTGCGAACTCTGTCTGGCAGCAATGGCTTTCCAAGACTCCAGGATTCTTGCTTAGGCCTATCAAGCAATGCTGTGGGATTGAACTTCTAACCTTCTGCATACAAAGCCAGTGCACTGCCAGTAAGCTAGAGAACCAGCAAGGTTGATAATGAGGAGTCCTCAAGGGAAAAGGCCCCAGGAGAGATGAATGCAAGGCACCTGGCCCTCTACAACACACCCTACGCACATAATAAATATCACTCCAGTGGGTGGCATGCAAAGTTCTGCTACAGCTGGCCCCTTGGAGCTGCCAGGCAAACCAGCCGAGTGCCAACTCTACGTCCTGAACAGAATCCAGCCTGGGTATAACCTCTAGACATTCGCCTGGTGCTAATTACACCTTCTCTGGGCAAACAGTTCTTCCCTCCGGCCTGCAATTGTTTTCTGACACGCACAAATCCTCTAGCAAGCCTCCACAAGCGCTGATCATTTTTCATTATAATTTGTGAGTTGAAAATCCACACTCCCCGCTTGGTGTGAAAAGGAGGAGGGAGAAAGCACAGGGAAAGGAGGAACCCTGGCCAATGGTTTTAATGTTTTGCCTTCAAATCGGGCCTCTATGTTTCCTGGAATTAGACCTCCCGCGTTTCAAATGGCCGACGGAATCAAGGTAAATCAGGGTGATGTGTTCTTTCCCATCTGCCTTTGACTGGAGGGGGGGTTTCCCTCCCACAGCTATGCTTAGTGAGAGATGGGAGAGGTCAGGTGCCAAGGAACCGGGGTGGAGGGCGGTTTAAAACCACAAGGCAAAACATCTGCCCTGCTGAATCGCCCATCAGAAGTTTGAATGTTGGTCCCCGCTTATGGAAGCCTCATGGGAAACATCAGCTGAATCCAAAAAGCAAAAAAAAAGTATTCTGCTTCTATACCACCCAATACCACTTCAAGTAGTCTCTCGGCAGTTTACAGTTTAATTGCAGTATGCAGGCTACACATTACCCCTCCCCCCCCCGCCCAGCAAGCTAGGTACTCATTTTACTGACCTCGGAAGGATGGAAGGCTGAGTCGACCTTGAGCCTGCTACCTGGGATTGAACCCAGGCCGTGAGCACAGTTTTAGCTGGAGTACAGGCATTTAACCACTGTTCCACTAGGCTGTATTCAAAACCAATCGCATCCAAATTATGAAGCATTCTTCAATCAGCCTGCACAAATCCAAGCTGCTGGAGAGATCTGTGTATCTCACAGACCAAATGCTTTCCAGGGATGTTGGCAAATCTTTTAGATCCAGGTCTCAAGTCCACATCCAATTCTTTGGTACCAAGACCTGAGTCCAACTCCCTATTAAACATGAAGGGCTACAAGTTGAGTCTGAGTTGGGGGTTGCAGAGTCAAGTATAAACTGAGTCACTGGTGCAACTTAGGTCTGACTTGAAAACAGACCTTACAACTTGTTCCCAACCTTGTTACTTTCATTCCATAACGACTCAGCTGTCTCTGGGAAACAAGATCTTAAACAAATGTAGAAGAAACTGCTTCCAGACAGAGGAGCAGATGATACTCTGCTGGAATGACAAGCTTAGGATCATGTTGTAGTTGTTATGGGCCATCCAGTCACCTCTGACCCATGAAGACCCTATGTGTGACTTCCAAATTGTCCTGCCCTCAACAGGCCCGCTCAGCTCTTGTAAACGCTGGAGCTTCATTTAAAGAGTCAATCTCATATATGGTCTTCCTCTTTCCCCGTGGCCTTCACCTTTTCCTAGCATTATTGTCTCTTCTAGATAGTCTTGTTTTCTCATGACAGATCCGAAGTGTGATGCTCGGTAAATCAAAAGGGGATTGCACTAGTTGAGTTCAAAAGTAAAGGGAATTCCTTTTCTCTGAAGCAAAATACTCCACAACATCTCCACCTTCTGATTTACTCTGGGTTCTTTTTGAAACAAGAGGCCACATTACCTTCCAACAATAGTAATTTATTTTCTATTCTTAAGGTACAAAAATAAGCATTCTAAAAGTATCAAAAATAGGAAAACCTTAACAAATCTCAATCATAGTCTTATTTCCCTAAAAATAATAAAATCTAAGTCATCCTGTCTAACTGATTATATTCAAGGTTTCTTCTAAGCTAACTTTTCCTATTCTACCTAACTACAGTGAGCTCCATTGCTCAAAGTGATCCTAAAATCATCAGCATAATCATCAGAATAATACAGTAATCTCCCACCTACCGTGGGGGTTAGGGACCCACCCGACCCGCGATACATGAAAATCCGTGATATGTGGAAGCGGGTCGGGTGGGGGCGGGGGTGATCAGAGGGATGTGGGGATGGTGGGGAACGATGGGATTGCTCCCCCCGCCCCCGCCCCCCGCAGGTACTGCGATCCTGCGATATAGTGGGACCGCAGTACCTGAACCGCAAAATGGTGGGGGGTGACTGTAATCAGAATAATAATGGCTTCTCTCTGTCTACTCATCGTCTTCTCACAGCTTCTAGATGTCACATGACATATCTGGAAGTTGAGTCATGGGTACAGGGCTTCTTTTTTGAGAGATAGAAACTTTTCACTGTTCATCCAAACAGCTGTGAAACGTTTCTATCTCTCAAAAAAGAAGTCCAGTAGCCATGACTCAACTTCCAGATAAACTCACCTGGATGACTGAGAATCTTCACAGACATGTCACATGACATAATTGAGCAATGGTAGCTGACCATTGTCAGTGCTGCTAGCTTGTTATCTCTGTTCCTCTACATTCCTCAGATAAGGTCTAATACATGCCAAAATGTACTCTTAATATTCATCTTAGCAATTCACACTATGTCCCATCATGCTAATTTCTGTACATGCCCACCTTTGGAAATTTTGGATCTTCATTTTTGTAATTTTTGCTGTCAGAGAAAGTTCAGGTTGATTCAATCTAAGACCCACTCATTTATATTTCTGGAAGTCCAGACTTTCCACAAATTTATTTATTTATTATTTATTTATTTATATATTTCTATACCACCTGTCTTCCAGAGGAACTCCGGGCAGTTTACAAAAATCAAATGTATATTTAAAAAAGGAGCATATATCAGGCACATCATCCAAATTAATAAATGACAAAACAAAGCAAAAACTGATAAAAGAGGAGGGGAGCTCTCTTTCAGTGCTAAATCTCAAATTAATCTTTCTCTGGTCAGCTTTCTTCATTGCCCAGGTTTCTCACGCATACATAGAATACAACTGTGTAGATGTCTTGGACTTTGGTCTTCTCCAGGGACACACTTTCTTCCATGTGATGGTCCTCTCTTTTTCCTTCATAGCTGCCTTTACACCCCTCAGTCTCCGCTCCCTTCCGTATGTTCACATACGGCAGAGGCAGCTAGGTAGGTTTTGAGAGCTGTCATCCAGAAAATTTTCTAACCTCAGAAATTTTCTAGATTTAGAAATGTTGTAAACTCCTGTGTTCTCGTGTGTTATGAAGTCTACTTCCAACTTCCAGAGACTCTGATGGGCTTAGCAACATATTTGTGATGTTCAAAGACTGATTTGGCTGCAATTTTAGGATGCATCAAAGAGAAGTATATAGACTCTAATCCATTGAGGTACAATTTCCCCTCTATTCAATGCTGGTTAGGCCTCATCTCGAGTTCTGTGTCCATTTCTGGAAACAACAATTTAAGAAGGAGGCCAATAAATTGGAACAACTTCAGAGGAGGCCAACAAGGGTGATCAGGGGAGTAGAAAGCTCTGTAAAGAAATACTGAAAGAACTGGGCATATTTAGCTTTGGGAAAAGACGACCCAGGAGAGTTGGATAGCACTTTTCTTTTGAGAGGAGGGGCAAGATCTGTTCTCGATCATCCCAGAGTGCAGGGCACATAATAATGGTCTCAAGCTCACAGGAAGCCAGATTTAGGCTGAATATTAGGGGGGGGGGACTCTTATCTGTTAGAGCAGTACAATAATGGAAGCAGTGACCTCAGGAGGTGGCGAGAGCTCCAACGGTGGACACCTTCAAGAGAAGATTGGATAACCAGGTGTCAGATCTGCTTTGGCTTGGATTCCTGCCTTAAGAACATAAGAACATAAGAAGAGCCATGCTGGATCAGGCCAAAGGCCCATCTAGTCCAACTTCCTGTATCTTACAGTGGCCCCACCAAATGTGTCCAGGAGCGCACGAGACTAGATATCTGTCTCCTGATACCACTCCCCTGCATCTGGCCCTTGAAGTACCCCAGTTTTAAGCCTGGAGATTACACATCTCCATCATGGTTTGTAACCTGTGATGGACTTTTCCTCCAGGAATCTGTCCAAGCCCCTTTTGAAGGCATCCAGGCCAGATGCCATCACCACATCCTGTGGCAGGGAGTTCCACAGACTAACAACGTGCTGGGTGAAAAATATTTTCTTTTGTCTGTTCTTACTCTCCCAGCCCTCAATTTGAGTGGATGTCCCCTAGTTCAGGTATTTTGTGAGAGGGAGAAGAGCATCCCTCCATCCACTTTACTCATGCCCTGCATTATTTTGTATGTCTCAGTCATATCCCCCCTCAGGCGCCTTTTTTTCAGACTAAAGAGCCCTTGAGCAGGGGGTTGGACTTCGTGGCCTTATAGGGCCCTTCCAAGTTCAACATTCTATGTATGATTCTGTGTTTTGCTCTTGTAATCTCCCAGGGATTTCTATGGCCAAACAATGATTTGAACTGTACTCACTATCCGCTGTACCTTACTGCCTTTCAAAGCTGTGGTCAAGGAATGGAAAATTAGAACATCCCCATTTTCCCACACTTCTGAACTTGTTTCTCTCTTACATTCTCTGTATCCTATTATGAAGCCATTTCTGAGTTTGGGTGAATGTACCTCACACTTTCCGTGTCATTTCTGTATATTGCGTAGCCTAAATGTTGCACACCATTAGAAACTGAAATTTTAAATGGTCCAGAGGTATGCTTCCAGTTCCGCCTCATTCCAAACAAAGCTTTGCAAACAAAGCTGGTGTTTACCACCAATGACCAATCACAAAACAGTGAGCTAATTTGCACATCCCTCTTTCAAATATATATATATACTGTACATGCATCCCTCTATGGCTATTGGCTGGGAGATTATGGGGATCGTCATATAACATTTGCTAGCTTTGCAAACCTATCACCTGAGTGGAACCTATCCCTGAAGTACAGTACTTTTAATACTATGGATTAGAGATGAGCAGGAAACAAAAAATGAAACGGGCAGGAAATGAAAATGCTACGACATGTTATGAAACAAAACAATGCCATTTTTTTCTTCTAAGAACAAAACAATCCATCCTGGAGGAACCCAAAATCACAAGGTAGCTTCTTTGGACTCTTCCCTGTCAGCCCCTGAAATTTTGAGAGTTTTAGGGTTCAGGGGGCAGAGTTATTAAACTCCAAAGCCCCCCCAGGAAAAAATCATTTCTAATTGAATCAGAAGCTGCTTATAGCCCCCCACCCCACAGGTGAGCAAACACATCACCTACACCAGGGGTGTCCAAACTTTTTGCAAGGGCCAGATTTGGCAAGGTGAAAATGTGTGGGGGGCCGACCATTTAGCCACATTTGGCCCCTGAGCTGGATTTTGGACAAGCCTCTAGGACAGTGATGGCGAACCTTTTAGAGACTGAGTGCCCAAACTTTGATTCAAAACCCACTCATTTTTCGTAAAGTGCCAATTATAGCAATTTAACCTGAATACAGGTGGCTGTGAAGGGGTGATGTTGGGTGCTCACAGAAAGGGCTCCAAGTGCCACCTTTGGCACCTGTGCCACAGGTTCGCCAGCACTGCTGTAGGACTTGCAAGGAGGCAAGGAGGACGCTGCAGCAACGGAGCCAGAGGTGGGTAGGCTGGGCAGGTGGCTAAGGGGACAGAGGGAGACAGAGAGGACATGCAAAACATAAAACTGCAAGCTGACATCTCCATCCGGAATGGGGAGGGGCCAGCTGGCATGGATGTGTGACAGGGTGGAGAAGAGGCTGCGAGCCACTTGAAATTTAAAAATGGGCCGCATTTGGCCTCTGGCCCTGACTTTGGACATGCCTGCTCTATGGCTATTGGCTGGGAAATTATGGGGATTATCATATAACATTTGCTACCTTTGCAAACCTAGCACGTGAGTGGAACCTATCCCTGAAGTACAGTGCTTTTAATACTATTGATTAGAGATGAGCAGGAAACGAAAAAATGAAATGGGCAGGAAATGAAAATGCTAGGACATGTTATGAAACAAAACAAAATGCCATTTTTTCTTCTAGGAACAAAACAATTCATCCTGGAGGAACCCAAAATCACAAGGTAGCTTCTTTGGACTCTTCCCTGTCAGCCCCTGAAATTTTGAGAGTTTTAGGGTTCAGGGGGCAGAGTTATTAAACTCCAAAGGCCCCCCAGGACGAAATCATTTCTAATTGAATCAGAAGCTGCTTATAGCCCCCCACCCCGCAGGCGAGTGAACACATCACCTACACCAGGGGTGTCCAAACTTTTTGCATGGAGGGCCAGATTTGGTGAGGTGGAAATGTGTAGAGGCCGACCATTCAGCCTGAAGGGAGGAGAAAGGGCATGGACGTGCACGCATCTGCAAGAGATGGGCACGACTTAGCGAAATTTTCATTTCCGTTTTTGTTTTTCGTTTTTGTTACGTAACAAAACGAAAAACGAAAAACGGTTCAAAATGGAACGAAAACGGAAACGAAACGACTAATTTTGAGCCGTTTTTCGTTTTTCGTTATTGGAAAAGCACTTAATGGAGCTAAATGGGAAGAAACGAAAAAAATTCTGTTTTCATTTTCATTTTTCGTTTTCGTTACGTAACGAAACGAAAACAAAAAATTTTGAAAATTAGCTCACGAAAACGGAAACAAAACGAAACGGACCCCTAGACGAAAATGAAAACGAAAATGAAATTTTTTTCTGAGTCGTGCCCATCTCTACGCTCCGGTTTCAAAGCATCCCAGGGGCCAACAGCAGTTGCATGGCCTCGGAATCGGCCCACGCACACCCAGGATGCACCGCTGCTTGCATATGCTGCCGTCCCTCGCAAGGGGGTGGCGAGGACACTATAGCAATGTAGTCGTGGGCGGGTAGGCTGGGCAGGTGGCGGGGGTCAGAGGGAAGCAGGGAGGGCACGCAAACCATAAAACTGCAAAGTGACATTTCCAGATGGCACAGGGAGGGGGCAGCCGGTGGGGATGAGTGACAAGCTTAGCCGGCAGGGAGAAGAGGCTGAGGGCCACTCAAAATTTTAAAATGGGCCACATTTGGCCCCTGGGCCAAACTTTGGACATGTCTGACCTACACGTTTTAAATAATATACCTTGTCACCATCAAAATATGGGGCTTAATGTACAGCCAGGATTTCCCGACCAGGATCCTGGTAACCAAATTGGACTCCTGGTTGCAGCCTTTATTTCGAAGCTTTCCAGACATCTGCGATTCTGTGGTGTCAGCCCAACAGCACCACTCCTGATTGCCTCAAACTACAAGGGCTGAAGCTCTGTGTGTGTTCCAGGCAGCTTCTGCAGCTGCGTCAAGATTTGGCAACAGAGATGGGGAAGCAATGATTCAAATACTACATAATCAATCCTGCACATATTTCTTTGTTTTAAAAAATGGTAGTCATCTGTATTTCTGACTTGAGGCCAAAGACACACCATGTTGCAAATATATGATTACCACACCCTCTTCTTATTGGCACCTGAGAAATATGCATTTAGGAAATGTGGAGCCCTTCCATTTTAATCGAGAGGTTAAATCAGATGGATCTATGAAACAGCTTGCAGGGCCCGGCCATCTTGGAAGCCTTCTCCTCAGGCATTCCTACACTCTTGGCCCTCAAGAATAGAACAGAATAGAATGGAATAGTTTTTATTGTCATTATGCATATGCAAGATATGCACAACGAAATTAGAGTGCTGTTCCTCTACACACTCTAAACAAGGAACCATACAAAACACATAAAACACCATGCAAAATATTAAAAACTCTTAAAACCGCTTACAAAATTTAAAACTGACTAGGATGGTGCTAAAACTGTCACATTTAACTTGGATACCACTCTGGAATAAAAACCTGTTCTTTAGTCTATTTGTCCTTGACCTAAGAGTCCTGTATCTCCTGCCAGTCCAAAAAATTGGTGGCCAGGATGCGAAGGGTCTCTCAGAATTCTAGATGTCTTCCTTAAGCATCTGGAGTTGTATAATTCTTCCAAAGGAGGAAGAGGACAGCCCACTATCCTCTCAGCAGTGTTTATAACCCTCTGGAGTGCCCTTCTATCTGTCACTGTGCAGCTGGCGAGCATCCCTCTGTTTGAATCAAGGATTCAAACAGAGGGATGTACTTGCCATGCCAGTCTTTCAGAAAAGGTGGGGCTCTTTCCTAGTTCTTTAGGGGATGGCATCTTTCTGGAATGTTCAGATCTCTACAAAGGAAAAGAATGCTTCTTCTGATCCTTGATTCCGTTTTACCCATTTCGAAGCCAGACCTCACCTAAATTGCCTTCACTTAATCTGATAATGCCTCTGTTTAGCAGAAACCTGCCCTTCAAGGAATTGCTGCTGCCTTTGACAAGCACCAATTCCTTAGAGACACGGGGGTTGGTAGAGACAGAGAGCACTTGTTGGGCCTAGCATCATTGGTGCCAGACTAGAATTTGGGGCACTAGTAACAAGGCCTGCAGTTGAAATACTTGTGACACCAATCTGATGCTGATTCCTGCATGAATCTATTCACACCACTACTGTCCCTGTGTATCCCCACCTAAAACAGGTTCTTAGGTCTGTTTCTGAGGTAAAAGTGCAACACAGCCCTACCATTAGATGTTGGAGACAACAGTGGCCATTGCAAAAGTAGCTTCCACCTGAGTAGAGATGGGCACGAAACGAAGACTGAGAGGGGATATGATAGCTATGTTTAACTATTTGAAAGGATGTCATATTGAAGAGGGAGCAGGTTTGTTTTCCATGGCTTCAGAGACTAGGACTTGGGGCAATGGTTTCAAACTACAGGAAAAGAGATTCCATTTGAACATTCGGAAGAACTTCATGACAGTTAAAGCTGTTCGGCAGTGGAATATGCTGCCACAGAGGGTGGTAGAGTCTCCTTCTTTGACGGTATTTAAGCAGAGGCTGGATGGCCATCTGTCGGAAATATTGTGAAGGGGTTCCTGCTTGGCAGGGGGTTGGACTCGATGGCCCATGAGGTCTCTTCCAACTCTATAATTCTATGATTCTATGATTCTATGATTCTATGAACTTTTAATTCATTTTGTTATTCATTATTCGTTTTGTTACCTAATGAAATGAATAACGAACCCACCCATCAAAGAAAAACAAAATAAAAGAAAATGGAAATTTCCATTTCATTCGCTTCGTTTTTCGTTAACACCCCACCCACCTTGTCCTCACCACAGTCCCCCTGGTCCTGGAACTCAGCAGGGGTAGATAGGCCTGGCTGGGGACTTTGAAAACCAAAATAATAATAATAAATAAATAAAATAAAACAAAATTTTAAAAAAGAGCGCCGACCTGGCCCCAGGAGCCACGTGGTCGTCGCTTTAAAAACAAACAAACAAAAAAGGAGCCCCGACCCAGCCCCAGGAGCATGTGGTCAGCACTCTAAAACAAAGAAATAAAAAAATAAAACAAGCGGTTGGCACTCAAAAAAAAAAACCTGAGGCGCTGGCCCCAAGCCAGCACCTCAAAAAGCCCCTAACTGGGGACTTTTAAAACAAATAATAAAATAAAATAAAATAAATAAAGTTTGAGAACATTGCCCCACATCCTAGTCTCTTCATGTCTTTTTCCACACCTATTCCTGAGGTGATGAAATCATGAGCGTTTCATATGTGGCTCGTGATCAGAGCATGGAGGCAAGACACAGCTGCTTCTTGTCAGTCAAAAAGGAGATCAAGGGATAGGGATGCAATCTGTACTGGATGGGATTAGCCCCCATTGAAAAAAGAGGTGCGTAGCTTGGGGGTGCTCCTGGACTCATCCTTGAGCCTAGATGCCCAAGTCACAGCTGTGGCTAGGGGTGCATTTGAAAAGCTAAAACTTCAACAGGTCTAGAACGAAGTGGCCAGATTGCTGACTGAGGTGGGCTACAGAGATCACATTACACCCACCCTAAAACAGCTCCACTGGTTGTCAATCTGCTATCGGGCACAATTCAAGGTGCTGACCTTAACCTACAAAGCACAAAATGGCCTGGGGCCCAGCTCCCTCAAAGATCGAATTTTGCGATATGAACCAACTTGGGTGCTAAGGTAATCAGGAGAGGCCTTTCTCTCCAACCCACCACCTTCACAGGTGTGTCTCAGAAGAACACATGAAAGGGCCTTCTCTGTTGCTGCTCCCAGACTTTGGAACTCCCTCCCATTGGAGACAAAGGTATTCCTCTTCAGGCAATCTTTCCCCAAATGACGGTTACCTACTATGTGACTTTTATATGGATTACCATACATGAGTGCACTGACTGATTTCATAAAAACACCAGGGTTTCCATGTTTACTTTCTACCCCTCATAATGGATTTTTTTCCTTTTGGTGTGCTCTTTGTAGCTTTAATGTTACCTTTTAATGTTCTAAGATGCCCTTCTAATTCCCTGTTCTTGATTTGAATATGTTTTAAAAGTTCTGGGCTGCAGATTGTCCCTTATTATTGTAAGCCATCTTGGGTCCGTTTCTGAGGAGAAAGGTTGAGTAAAAATATTCAAAATAAAAATAAAATAAAATAATTAAAACATTTCATATGGCCCCTTCTTCGGTTTCTTCTGTACCCAATCCACATACAAAACCTGATGTGATTTAGGGTTGAATCTTTCTTCAATGTGGTAGAACTTTCTCAGTCCAACCTAAAGCAGAAACCTTTGGTGAGCCACACAGCACACAACTCTCTCCTTTGACCCTTTGATGCTGCCTCTCAGCCTCCACCCCCTGAGGTAATCTCATGGTGGAACCAACCCTGGTTGCTGTGTGTTCGTGATGATGTGGGATCATCTCGATGACTAATCCCACCATGTGGAGGAAACACCAGCCTGAGAATGAAATAGCACTAAAGTGGCTATAGCAGAAGGAATAATGGCACCTAATATAACCCTTAACAAAGGCTGATATACCTCCCAGAGTGAAGAACACGCAATAATGGGCTCAAGTTATAGGAAGCCAGATTCAAGCTGAATTTCAGGAAAAAACTTCTTAACTGCTAAAGGAATACAACAATGGAACCAGTTACCTCAGGAAGTTGTGCCTGCTGCAACGCTAGAGGCCTTCAAGAGAAATATTAATATGTCAGATTCGCTTTAATTGGGATTCCTACCCTGAGCCAGAGTTGGACTTGATAGCTTTATAGGCACCTTCCGACTCATTTACTCTATTATTCTAAATCCAGTCCCCCAAATAGAGTAGGCTGACTGAATCAAAGGCTTTAGATAAGTGTTTACTTAATGTTCAGAAACTGATTCAATGAGTTTACTCAAAATGGATTTAGACCTTAAGTATTTTGAGGGGAATGTTCCTACCCCCTTTGAAAAATTTCTACCTGATAAAAAAAATCAACTCTGAAAATATTCACTGCAAAGGAAAAGGTCATGATGTCAAAAACTCACTTATGTGACAAGGTGGCTCAAGGGTTAGGTCGTTTATCTTGAAGGCATGGGATTTGTTCTGTCAACACATTTCAATTTAGGATTTCTTTCGCTCTCTCTTTTCTTTTCTTTTTAATTTGGCAAAGAGTTTTCCTATGAAAGAGCTTTCTAATACTCCTAAAGAGTGCGAACACAGTTATCCCATGGGTTGCTGGCCTGGATCAAAGAGCACTCTCTTCAGTTTAACCTCCCGGTAATTTGTTTCAACTTGTAGGTCTCTCGGAGGGCAGGTTACCTTTATTCTCCGCAGCCCTACCTTACGGTGGTGCCACATTAATTCCTGGCATTAAATGCCCTTTTAAAAAATCTCATTGCATAGGGTGACCTCATTTTTTGTCCTTAACAAAGACAGCTTTATGCAAAGGTTAATACTAGTGGAAAAGTGGGAAACACTCAAGCAACTCATTAGGTAAATGGTATGACCTTCCTCTCTCCACCCGACGTTCCCATCACTTATAACCTAAAGCATGTGAAATGTGTCATGCGCTGCTATTATCATTTCATGTCCAGTTTCGTTGGCTTATTTGAATGTTGCCTTTAAATAGAAAGGAGATCAAGACATTGCTTTGAATTTGTTTGTTTGACTTTCTTTCTTTCTTTCTTTCTTTCTTTCTTTCTTTCTTTCTTTCTTT
>JAHTLZ010003526.1:1208653-1223305 GCA_023846285.1 Phrynocephalus versicolor | reverse complement strand
CAGATATCTAGTCTCATGCGCTCCCAGAGGCATTTGGCTGGGCCATTGTAAGATACAGGAAGCTGGAATAGACGGGCCTTTGGCCTGATCCAGCATGGTGCTTCTTATGTTCTTATGTTCTTATGCCATCAAAATGCTTTCAGGTTATGGTGACCCTAGGAACCTCCAAAAGGCCTTCTCATGAACAGCCCTACTCATGTTTTGTGAAGTCAAGGCTGTAGCTTCGTTTGGTCCAATCTATTTGGTCAAACTTATATTTGTCCTTCCTCTTTTTCCTGTTGCCTTCAACTTTTTCCCAGCATGACTGTGTTTTACAGTCATCTCAAGATCTGCCAGAGGTTAAATACCCCGTGTTATGAGTTTTGTTCCGCCACTCTCTGCTGTGGGCGCATGCACAACGATCATGTACGTGATTTCAGAGTTGACAAAAGCACGAAGGGGCCATTATAGCCCGGCTTCCATCCCACTAGTGGGATGATGATCTGCCAGCTATCCTCTCCCCTTGGAGTCAGCACATCCCCATAGAGGAGATGAGCAAGGCTAGCTTGGCAGCAGTAGGAGAATTCTACAGAAGAGTAAGCAAAAGTCATTTGATCAAGACCAACTCAATTATGGCTGTTATTGGGGAAAGCGGTCTATGGCCCCATTAGCTTTAATGTGACAGAGTGGCCATGAGGCCAGATGGGCAGGATATAAATAAATAAATAAATAAATAAATAAATAAATAAATAAATAAATAAACCAACAAACTTTTGTGTTTTAAGTTTACTGTTAACTGTATGTTTTATCGTTTATACTGTTTTTAGATGTATGCAAGTCACCTAGGACAGTGGTTTTGCATTAATGGGGTTGTATATTACAGGCATGTCCAACAGGTAGACCGGGGGCTACCAGTAGCCCTTGAAGGGTTCAAAAGTAGCCCGCCAGCCATCAATAAAAAATGTGAGGGGATGAGTTCTCCACCTCAACCTCCCCCACCCCAAGGACCAGCTCTGGGTCTGCCAGCCCACTGTCTCAGCCAAGTGGGGCAGTTCAAGGGCCATGGCACAGTCCCATGCTCTCCCTACTGGCCAGATGATCGGTGCACCACTGTCTTGTGATCAATTGAGCTGTTGATGCAGAGCGGAGGAAGGGAAGTGGAGGGGACAGTGAAGGCTGAAGTCATGGGCATGCCCACCTCCTTTGCATGGTGACACCCCCCTCTTCTCCCCCCCTGAGAATTCCTTCCTCCCACCCTTCCATCCTCATCCTCCTCTTCCCACCCCCACAGCTGCCTCACAGAGACTGTGACCCGCCACTCCTCCTGCTCCCCTTCTGAGCCATTCCCTCCTCCTTGCACTGGTGTGGCGATGTGATTGCCCCACTGCTGCCTTGGCCCATTCCAGCTGCACATGGCAGAGATTAGTGAGAGCTATGGGAGGCAGCAGCAGTGGCAGCGAGGGGGCTGGAAGGGAAAGGGGGGAAACAGGAGGAGAAGCAGGGCCAAGTCATGCTCAGGGCGGATTGGAAGGGAAAGTGCACCTTTTTAAAAAGTCTTCCAGCAGCCTGAGTAAGCGACAGGGGTGATCTGCACCTCCTCCTTGCACTGCATGCACACGCCTCATTTGCACCCATCCACACGGGCTCGAGCGGGTGTAAGAGAAGTGTGTGCATGGTCAGCCTTACCATAGGAATGCATTGAAATATGTTCCCTCCAGAAAGAATTAATTGATTTTCATTGCGTTCCTATGGGAAACCACTGCTCTACTTACAATTTTTTTTACTTATGAGCATATGCTCGGAACAGATAAAATTCATAAGTAGAGGTTTTAGTGTAGTAGCCCTCAGGCACTTTTGTCTGGAAAAAGTAGACCTCAGCCTGTTCAAAGTTGGACATCCCTGGTATATTAAATAAATAAATAAATAAATAAATAAATAAATAAATAAATAAATAAATAAATTTACTTTTTTGTTTTAGGTTTACTGTTGACTATATGTTTATCGTTTATACTGGTTTTAGCTGTATGGAAGCCACATAGGTAGTGGTTTTGAATTAATGGGGTGGTAGATCAAATAAATAAATAAATAAATCCTTCGGCATATTTGCTAGTAATTTTGGGAGCATGGTTACATCCAAGGGAAGCAGTACCAATTGTATAAATACAAAGAACAGCTCTACAAGGTAGGAAGAGATGGATTAATCCTTTTCTTTCCAAATCATGTCAGGTTCATATTTATGCAGTCATAAACATAACTTCTGCATCAATGTGTTATTCTTTTTTGTCCAGTCAGCATGAAAACTAACTCTTATTTCCATAAGGGATTTTCCATAAACACACACATTTTGTCCATAATATCCCTAAGCAAATTTGTGCACGCAAAACTTAGTAAGCACTGGCATTTTTCTATGCAAGTTGGCACCAGAATATAATTCGCTGCATATGTGCCAAGAGCAGGAGACCTGTTTAAGTCCGAGGGTGAGAGATGCCCTAAAGGAGACCATAACCTCGTGGTAGGTTGGGCCAAAGGCAAATGGGTGGAACCAAAATCATTATTCCCTTTCAGTTTGCTTCTCATTCGACAAATAAGTAAAATATGAGATACAAATGCAGGTGCGGGATGATACCTTTATTAGACAACTTAAAATATAAAACAAACCACAACCAGCTAACTTTCAACTGCAAGTCATCATCTTCAGACTGTGCACCAAGTTCAAAGATATATATGCTTTTATTAAAGTTACCAAATCTCACAGCCAATGTTGGGGCCACGTTAGCTTCTTAGTTGGAGACAGATGCAATCTGCAAAAGCTGGGAGAGACACTCAGAATATGTGAAAAACACATAAATAAAATCTTGGAGTCTAGGTTAGCTAGTTGTGTGATGTCAAATTGAAGCCTTTTAGCCACCCTGATAGGGCTTTCAAGGTATCTCAAATATTTAGCGAGTAGTTTTACCAATTCCAAGGGGCACGGTGGCTCAGCGAGCTAGAGCACTGAAATGTCGGCTGCAAAGTGGGCAGCTTGACAGTTCAAATCCCAGGTGCCACACAGCAGAGTGAGCTCCCGCTAATAACCCCAGCTCCTCTCAACCTAGCAGTTCAAAAGCATGTAAATGCAAGTAGATAAATAGATACCACTGTAAAAAAGCAGAATGTAAACATGTTCCGTGCACAGAAATGCCTTCAGCCATGACGGCCACATGGCCACAGACTTACACAACACTGGCTCTTTGGCTTACAAAGGCTTTATTGTCCTTCTTCAATGTCCTCTAAAGTCATCCAACATCCTTGTGCAGGCACACAAGGCATTTTTACATGAAGGACAAAGTTCTGCCTACAGACGTCAGCCTGACTAGCTGCTGAATCTTCTAATTCTAGCAACAAGGCAACACCATCCCACATGCTGGAGAGCAACAGGATAATGTATTATGGAAAGTGCAAACCATGTATACAGCATTCTGTGTGCAAACACCTTGCTATTACCCATCAGGATTAGAGATGGGCACAAAATGAGCAATTTTTCATTTTCGTGTTCATTTTTTCGTTTCATTACGTAACGAAATGAAAAATGACTTTTGTCTCCAAAATGAAACGAAACGAAACGAAACACCAGAAATTTTGTCGTGTGTTTCATTTTCGTTGCGGCAAATACATTGAACTGTAATGAATGCTAACAAAACAGCAATTTTTCATTTTTGTTTTTGTTTTTTCGTTTTGTTACGTAACGAATCGAAAACAATTTTTTGCAAAAATTCACAAAAAACGAAAACGAACCGAAACGGACCCCCTAAATGACAAACGACAAACGAAACACCATTTTTTTGAGTCGTGCCCATCTCTAATCAGGATGCCCAAGAAAAGGTGCTTCACTCTGCCTCATGATAGGGCCTGCCCTTCTCTATGTATGTTATCAGAGCCATAAGCCAGGGCTTGGTCACTCTCTTCATTTGCATCAGTTCTGCTCACAACTTTTTAAAAACTGATTTATAGTCATGTTATTTGCATATCGCTTTGGACATTCACTTCGGAATGTATTGTTCCTTTATCAAGTAGGGGCAGGGCTTAAAACGGCTTCCAGGAAAGTACACATAGGTTTTTGAACTGTTTCATTAACCATCATGCTTGCGGGCCAGAAGTTCATTGCTGTTGAGCATTTCAACAGTTTCCTGGCAACTTTTGGAATGCCTGCATTTCTCTATTTTAAAAAATATATTCAGTGATATAGTGCTAAAATTATATTTTCTGTTTGTTGTTCTCTGCCAAATAAATAAATAAATAAATAAATAAAAGATGAAAATAAAAATATATATACAGACTAAGAACACCGCCATATAAAACTTGCAACCACCTGCAAAGGCAGTATTTAATATGACACAGCATTCATATTGCCGAAAGTGATTCATAAAGAATCAATTTCAGAAGTACAGTGGACCCTCGTATAACAAATGGTTTGTTTAACATATAATATGTACAACATAAACAATTCCGGAGATAGGGGAAATTTGCTTAACAGAATTGCCTATGGGGCAAATCCGCACAACATAAAAATGGTTGTGATTAGGGATTACTCCACTTTCAATGCATTCCTTTCGGAAATTTGTATAAAGGTAAATTTGCTTAACAGAATTTCATTTGGAACAGATTAAATACTTTATACAAGGTACCACTGTATATTAAATTAAAAAGTCCCTGCCAGTCACTTCAAAAAAAGAAAAACCCTCAGCTTGCAGTTTTAAAAAAGCAGGCTTCACTGTGCATCATGGAGCCAGGATTTTAAAAATCAATTTTTATGCTGAACCCGATGCAGCAGTTGTTCTTATTACCAGTGTGACAGTACCCTCCGTTGGGGCAACCAGGGCTTTGACCCACAATGCCAAGATTTAAGAGTCTTAAAATTTTGATGCTAGAAAGGCATCAGCTGCCTAGATGTCCTAAGTACATTTGATCTCGCCTGATTTCGGAAGCTAAGCAGGGTCGGCCCTGGTTAGTACTTGGATGGGAGACCACCAGGGAATGCCAGATGCTGTAGGTGCCTGGAGTAGGAACTGGCAAACCACTCCAGTATACCTGCCAAGAAAACTCCATGGACATGGGGTCACGAAGAGTCGGTCATGACTATAACGACACAACACACACACACACACACACACACACACACACACACACACACACACACACACACAGAGAGAGAGAGAGAGAGAGAGAGAGAGAGAGAGAGAGAGAGAGAAAGGCATCATCCCACTAACCCCAAGCACATTGATCCCTTCTCTCTCTTGCAAACGAGAGTATAGCACAGGCAGGCTCATCCTGGCACTGAAATGGCCATCATCTACTCTGTCTCCCCCTTCCTTCGTCCTTCAGGACTAGAGATGGGCACGAATAAAAAAATGGCATTTCGTTTGTTGTTTGTCGTTTGGAGAGTCCGTTTCGGTTCGTTTGTTTTTTGTGAATTTTTGCAAAAAAAGCGTTTTCGTTTTCATTTGTTTCGTTACCATTTCGTTACCATTTATTTCATTTTTTGTGATTTTTTTAGGATTTTAAGCAATTCACTCATATTGCAGTAACGGAAACGAAACGCACGACAAAATTTCCGGTGTTTCTGTTCGTTGCGTTTCATTTTAGAGACAAAATTTGTTTGTCGTTTCGTTATGTAACGAAACAAAAAAATGAAAACGGAAATGAAAAATTGTTCGTTTCGTGCCCATCTGTATTCAGGACAGCTCAGTGGTTTAGGCATCTGGCTGCAGAGTTTGGGAGTTTGATTCCCCACTGTGCCTTCTTTGCAAGGGGCTGGACTCGAAGATTTGTAGCAGGGGTCCTCAAACTTTTTAAACAGGGGGCTGGTTCACTATCCCTCAGACACTGTTTGGGGCTGGACTATTGAAATTATTTGTGTGTATTTGCCTCAAGGCTCCTCCCCAAGGCTGAGGCCATTTTCCCCCACCCCAACTCCCCACTTTTACAGTAGTTATTCCAGGAGTCGGTGCGCAGGCACACAAGGCTGACTTCTCGGCTCCAGTCCAAGAGGTTTGGTGCCTGTGTGCTTCCCTCCAGTTGCGTTCGGCCTCGCCGCTGCCACCTCCATGCGTGAGGGCCTCTGGAGGAGCCAAGTGGCTCGTGCATCCTGGAAACAGCAAGGGAGCAGTCCCGCTGGGCGGCAGCCCCCGGGCCCCTGTTCAGCTCAAGTGGGGGTGGCAAGTGGGGGCGGGGTTCTGCAATGGCCAGCAGACTGGATTCAGGACTCTGGCAGGCCAGATCCAGCCCACAAGCTGTAGATTGAGGAGTCCTGCTCTGCAGTTCTAGAGATTTTAATAATCCTCTCATATACTGATATGACACAAACCCAACTTAACTAAAAGACCAGCAGTGCCCAAGGCACCAAAATGGCAATTTATGGCTGGCTATGCTTTAATCTCTCTTTGACAAGTGTTGCACTGTGACTCTCAGCCCTGAAAAATAAATATGTCTCCCAAGAGTGAGGTCAAGTTGAGTTTTGCATTGAAACCTCTCCCCTTTTTCTTATTCTTACGTGTGTTGTGGCTATGCTCTGGTGTTAAAACGAGTCGGGGGGGGGGAACCAACTTGTGGTTTTCCTGAGACTGCAGCAAACATCTGAAATACACCTAATTTTGAAGCTAATGTTGCTGGAGTCAACACTTTCATTGCCTTCTTTTTTTAATTTTTAAGAATAATTGGTCAATGCTGGTATTCACAGGTCCCAAGTGTCTTCTTCTCCAGGTTTGTCTGAAGTGCGGATTTTAAATGATCACGGGTTGGTTCGGTCCATAACCCCCATGACAGACGGGGGGTTACTGTACCCATGCAGAAAGAGGAGAGTAAACAAGGGGCCTGGAGCCCTAAGCTCACCACAATTGCTTCATAAACATTAGAGATGGGCACGAAACGAACAATTTTTCGTTTCCGTTTCCGTTTTTTCGTTGCGTTAGCTAACGAAACGACAAATGAATTTTGTCTTTAAAATGAAACGAAACGAACAGAAACACTGGAAATTTTGTTGTGCATTTCGTTTCCGTTACTGCAATAGGAGTGAATTGCTTAAAATCCTTTTAAAAAATCACAAAAAAATTGAAATAAATGGTAACGAAATGGTAACAAAATGAAAAAAAACGGAAACAATTTTTTTGCAAAAATTCACGAAAAACGGAAATGAACCGAAACAGACACTACAAACGACAAACAACAAATGAAATGCCATTTTTTTATTTGTGCCCATCTCTAATAAACATGGTTTATATGTTTAGAATGGGGTGGGGTACCCATGACTCTGCCATTAGTCCTGGCCAGGTATGGGTGCTATGGTCTAATAATACCTGGAGAGCCAATTGATGGTTTGAGCAGTGGTTGGAATCAAGCCTTCGCTTTCCTGTGATGTATCAATCAAATGGGCTTTGTGCACGCATGAAAACCATAATTAAATACCTTCATTGCCTAGGAAGTAAAAATATAGCAACATTTCAAGGAAAAAAAATACCTAGTAGGTGAAATAAACTGAATGTTTTATGGGGGGGGGGAAACAACCACCATGTATCTGAAGAAGCCATGTAACTAGCTCCTTTTTAAAAGTAATTTACCAAATTCTGGGCTCAGGTTGCTTGGTTTAAATCCTAATCACAGCAGTCTGAGAATTTTCAGAGATTATGTGGCAGCCGGCATCCAAAATTTAAACCCTGAGTGTTTACTGTTGCCACTAATAAAGCCTGCCTCTCGCGTTCATGGGAGTGTGCCAAGAAAGCAGTTCAAAAGCACAAGACAACATCAGATCAACAGAATTTAATCTAGTTTATTCTCAAAAAAAGGAGGAAAAATATGAAAACAAAACCAAAAAGCGCAGCTCTTAACACTAGCAGTAAGTAAAATTTGTACAACCATTCAATCTGTTTCATAGGATGAAATAAATCTACATCTTGTCTTATTTTGGTGCTTTGAGTTATACATACAAACAACAATTACAGGGACTTGTTCACAATGCGTATAGGCCTGAACAAACTTGTCACGGCAAGAAGCGACACATCAAACCGCTGGCCCTGAAACCTTTTCAAACTTTCCCCTTGACTCCATGGCCCAGACCTTGGAATGGATGATTTGCCTACAACTTGGATTGATTTATTTTTAATGCATCAAAACAACTGGAGCCAGTAAGTGAAGAAAGAGAGAGGGAGAGAGAGAACAAGAGAGAGAGAGAAACAGGCATAAAACACAACTGGCAGTTTTGTCCATTTGCCGGTTTGACCTCATCGTTCTCGGCCCGGACTGTGAACTGTCCATCTCGGCGTTTCATTTGCAGTGCTTAGACCGAGAACTCGGGGCTTCGTCCTTGCTTTTCTACTTCTTCAGGTAACGAGCTCTCAGAGTCTTCTCCAAAAAAAAAAAATGTACACTATTTCTTACAAGATAAGTTATACAGTGTTCCGTGTGGATCTCTTTTGTGTTTCAGGAGGCAAGGAGGAAATGGGAGGGTCGCCAGTCATTGACGGTTTCACAGCACGAGAAACCCAGTTCAAAGAGCGAATTCATGTAAGGATGGTTTATTCACAAATGGGGATCTAAAATCAGTGGCTGAGAACCCAAAGAGGATATAGGAAGCAGTACACAGTCACCTTCCCACAGTCTCCTTAAGTGTGTTGGTTTGGAGGGCTTCAGCCAAGGTTCAAATTCTCTTTGTTTTTTGTTTTCCTTTTGTTTTTCCACTCCCCTCTTCCATATTGGTGTCCCGGGGCTTTGAATGGTCCAAAGGCGCTCGCCTGCGCTGAGGCAAGGATAGGGGTTGGGGAAATAACACCGTACCTCTCGTTTATGAGAACACAAAAAAGCAACAGGGCAGAGCAGGGTCTGTCATTCTGAGGAGGCAAGGCTCTTAGCCCATGGCAGTGACCATACTGGACGGGTGGTGAGGTCCGAAGGAGAGGCTGGACGGCGGATGCATCGGGGTGGGCGTGGTGAGCATGTGACCCGAGTGGCTGAACGGCGACAGGTGGCTGATGGACGACATGTGTCTCGAGAGGGCGGCGGGGTTGAAAGAGCTGCTCTTGGGGAAGTCGTCCAAGCTGTCGTGGACCTTTTTGCACTTCTTCGACTTGCTAGACATTTTTCGGTTTCGGGTCTGTATCCCTTCCTTCTTCATAGTCAGGGGTCTGTTAATCTAAACAAAAATCAATTAATTGTGTTGTGCGGTAGGTCTCCTCACTCGCTCTCTGGCTCTCCCCCACCCCCTTCCACATCACACACCTTATCAACAGCCAAGCAGGGCCAAAGCACTAAGCAGCGGTGGGCCACCTGGGGCCCTCCAGATGTTCTTAAACCAGAGGTGTCCAAACCTCGGCCCTCCAGATGTTTTGGACCACAACTCCCACAGTCCTTTGTCATTGTCACTACAGGGTTTCAATTCTGGGAGTTGTGGTCCAAAACATCTGGAGGGCCAAAGTTTGGACACCCCTGTCTTAAACTAACGTCCGCTGTCTTTCATCCTCGAGTAGGGACAGGGGACGTTGCAGTCCCACCACATTTAACATAGGAGTGGGGAAACTTCGGCCCTCCAGATGTTTTGGACCGCGACTCCCAGAAGGTCGAGCCTATATGGCCAATGATAAAAGGGCTGTGGGAGTCACGGCCCCAAACATCTGGAGGGCCAAAGGTTCCCCACCCCTGATTTAGCAGGTCAGAAGGTAGTAGTAGTAGTAAATTTTTCCTCTGCTGTGGTTATAAGGAAGTCAAAGCTGACACCAGTTTGAAGAAGGTAAGGTACTCATTAAAATGCCTTCCATGGACAGTCTTCTATACCTCTCATCTCTAACTGGAGGCTTGCTTGGTGGTAGCACCAAAGAACTAAACAATTACTCATTTAAATTCCCCATGATTCCCAGGGGGGCTTTAGGAAATTAAAATGGTGCTTCCTTCCACATCTATTGTTCTGTTTCCAACTTCAGGTAACAGCTGAGCCCAGGTTATTCATTCATTTACCATCTATTCTGTAATGCCTTTGCCCCACAAGGCTGTTTATGATGAACACAAGAGGCTAAAAATATACCCAAATATGTGATTCAAGCCAAAAGAACAAGGTACACAAACAGTGGTGTTAAGCCACACAATTATTTGATAGCTTGTTCTTTAACAGCCTGCTTGCATTTAAATATGAATGCTGACACAAGCAAAGGACCCAAAAGCTGGGATTTGAGGCAGAAAGCCATAATGATTAGGGCCAGAATTAGTAGCTAGGAAACAAGGAAAGACAATCAAAAATAGACTCTCCTTTGCTCTTTTGATAAAAGTAATGAAATTGTTAGCGTTGCTCAACAGAACCCTTTAAAAATTGTCCAAGAAAGCCTGGAGTTTCAGAGAGAAACCCTTCTAAATTATAAGTAGGTTGTCCCTTAATGTTCCCACCAACTAAATCCTAGTGGTCAGCTTTCAGTATGACCCTAAAAGTCTTCCTTTTCCCCCCAGAACAACCTTCCTTCCTCAAGCTTTCTCTCAACTTCGCACAACTTCCACCACTGTTTTTGTTGACTTATCTCCAGAAGGGCATTCCTACTAACTATTCCAAATGGCTTGGATGAGACATAAGCCGCTCCAGCACTTTAGATTTGAAACACCTTTTCCTTAAAGACAAATTGCCTTAAAAATCACAGTCTGCTTTTCAAATCGTATTTTCTGAAGAGCCTCCCTTGGCCACACCCATTTTGACCACTGTGTCAGGTTTTCTTGCGACGACCACTGGGGTTGGTGGCTTTTTTAAATCGGTTCCTGCACCCCCCCCCTTTAAAGCGATTTGGTTGTATTTGCAGACATACTACGCCATTTTTTTCCAGTTTCCCCCCTGGTTCTGCCATTTCCCTGTCGTAGTTTAAAGCGGTTCAGCCAAGTGCGAATGGGGAAGCCGATTGCTAAGCCACCGCTGAAGTGCGTACTGCCAAACTGCTGTAGCGACCACATGACTGCGGGAGGAGATAAGGCGATGCAAAATAAAAAGCAGCTGCTCAAGGAATTGCAGTAGTGGCCATAAGGAAATGTAAATGTTTGGAGTGCATACTGAGATTCCTTAATGTATGGTGATTCCCCATTAAAAGCTATGGCAGACATGCCCAAACTTCGGCCCTCCAGATGTTTTGGACCACAACTCCCACAGTCCTTTGTCACTGGCAATCTAAGCTTAGAATTCTGGGAGTTGCAGTCCAAAACATCTGGAGGGCCAAAGTTTGGTCACCACTGAGCTATGGCTTTGGTGTTTTAACTCCACAACAGCATTTTGACCATTGGCAATTCCCATTTCCAGGGCAACCTGTGCACTGTCAATCTAGCATGAGGAAATGGTGGTGCGTCCCTCACTATTGATGTTGCTGGTTCAGGATGATGGGAGTTGTAATAAGACAGCAAACTTTTGACACAACCTTTTGACGTGACCTTTGTGTGTAGCACCAACACTGAGTGGGCAATGTGTCTACAATGCATAAGGCCTGTCTGATGGTTTTTTAATGGTCAAAATAAGGAACATACTAAATCAGATAACAATTGTAGCAAAGATGGGGCTTGGAGAGTGACACAAAGCAGGAGGCACTTTTTAAAAAACCTAAGAAAGGCAATATATGACTTTTGAGAAAGCTATCCTGTGATTGGGATGTGATCGCACCTTTGAAATATTTGAAAGATATTGAGAGAAGGGACAGGATCTGTTCTGAGTCATGATATAATATCATCTCATAATAATGTATCCTACAGAAAGCCAGATTTCAGCTGAATATCAGGGGAAACCTCTTAACTGTTAGAGCAGTACAACAATGGCACCAATGACCTCAGGAGATGGTGAGGGCTCCAACACTGGAGGTCTTCAAGAGAAACCTGGACAACCATATGGCAGATCATCTTTGACTTAGATGCCTGCCTTGAGCAGGTGGTTGGATTTGATGGCCTTTGTGGCCCCTTCCAAACTGCATTATTCTATTATCCCATGATTATATAAAACTCAGTTATTCACCCAAATGTGGAGGTGGGCATAAACTAGGGAAGCTCATTCAAGTCAGAGAGAAACCACATATCTTTGAGCACCTATCCCTGTGTAAGCCCAGCTTCCTTCAAAGGGAGAGGGGGTTGTGAGGAATTTTCAAACCACTTATTTCTGAAGTGTCATATAATAATGGGAAACCATTAAGGTGAAAAAATAATACAAGGGAGGCCAGAGTCAAGAAGCTGACACAGTCTCTTCATGAGCTTTCCATGCATACTGTTCTGATGCTAAGACAGCCATAACCAAAGTTCGGCCTGGGAGTTGAATCCAGCCCACCAGGTCATTTTGATTGGCCCGCGGCTGGCTGGCCCACCCCCTCCCTCCTTCACCCTCCCCATGCTGACCGATGCTCTCGTGGCAAACAGAGAGGGCGAGCCGCATCTCCTTGACTCTTTCAGCCCCTCAACTCTTTCAACTTGGGGGGGTCAACAGGTTTGGCTTGGGGATCAGTGGGTGGGGCTTACAAGGGGTCAGTGGGTGGAGCTTTCAGTGGGGGCGGGGCCAAGGAGCAGCCAGCCCCCCCCACACACACACACATTCTCAGCCACCAAATCTGGTCCTCCTTACAAAAAGTTTGGAAACCACTGTGCTAAGCAAAGGAAAGAAAATGCTATTAAATTGTGGCACATATGCTACTACTTTACACCAAGAGATGAGATAGAAATCTACCCTATGTCATGTTTATTAAGATGAATGGCAGCCCTTCGAGAGCTAAGATGGCACTGTCTATGCAGAAGAGAGAACCACCAGCAAGTTAAAACTTTGTTGTTGAGGCACCTCATGGTGAGAAGAACTCTAAAATACTCCACTGTTAGAATAATTCTGATCAGTGTGTTTGAAATTCTAATAGATTGTTGAAGAAGGCAGAGGAAAACAGGGGTGGTGAAAGAAACGGAGTATTGAGGAAATGGGTAGATCTGATAGGTTGGCAGAATGAATAGAGACCGAGTAGGAGCAGTTTGTGGTTCCCTTTTAAGAAAAAATCATCTTAAGCCATGACCAGGTCTACACACAAATGGGGTGAAAGCATCTCACAGGTGGGTGGGAATAATACAGTGAAATGTTCAAGTACCATCGCCTGTTTTCTAGGCTGAAATATAATAATGCCCTTTCATGATCCAGTCACACTTTTTGAATATCCTTTGCTCAGGCTGCATTGTAGTCCACTGAACACCACCAAGGTGCACTGAAGTGCATTGTATTCATTCAACCATAGTTGGGCCTAAGTTGAAGATAACCTGATGAGCAATGAAGTTCATCTGCATCACCACAGGACATGGTTCTTCAATGGGATAATGCTCTTAGTCTTTACTTAAAAATATTAAGAGTAATAAGAACAATGGCATGATCTAGCTTGACCTCCCCACCCCCAGAAACCTCAGGGGGAGAGTTACCATCTCACTTACATTGTGGAGCTTGTAGTACAGCCCACAGGCATTGCACACCGGATCGCCATTGGCGTTCCTCCTCCACAGGGTGGTGGTGGTGGTCTGGCAGTTCGCGCACGATGTTCCTGCCCTCCTTGCAGCCGACTGGAGAGAAAAGAGAAGACACAACCAGGTCACATAGCTGTCAAAAGGGTGGAATCGCCCAGACCTTGAGATACAGAGGTTTGTCCAACAGAGCGGGAACCAACCGCCATTCCAAGCGTCCATGACAATAAGTAGGATGTCACAAGGAAACCAGATAACTGCGGGCTTCTCAGTTGAAGGAGTCTCCACTCCCTTTATTCATAACTGGACTGGCTCTGGGTGGAGATGAACGTTAGAGTTGCCCACTTGGGTCATAAAGCTATTGAAATCTCAAAGGCCAGAAGGAGTGTGTGCAATTTTGCAATCAGCCCACTGCACACTCTGACATGCCCTCATTGAGCAATTGGGGGTCCCTCCCAGTGCATAATGGACAGTCCACGAAGAGCTAAAAATGCTCAAACAATGACCCTTACATGGGCAGCAAAACAACAGCAGGCCCCTGGACTTTGAATTTAATGGAATTCAACTCTGGCTCTAAACTATAGTTACAGCTGCATCTAAGCTATTTTTACAGCTTAGAACAGGAGCTCCAAGTTATCATGAAGATGATGATGGTCTCGACTGTCCTTTATCCAATCTCACCAATTAATTTAATCAAAGTAACAAAATCCTGCCAGTAAATTCAGAGTGTTGGGGGCTTGGCAGCTGGAGGCCTTTGCATTTGTCCATGTAATCCCTGGCTTGAAGTCACCCACGTCAGAGATTACCCCACTAAAAAAGGGGCTATTCCCACTTCTTCAAAGGGTGAGTGGATTCCCACCCCTGTGCAGGCAACTAAGAAGGGGTAACGGCACACAGAACAAACCATCAGCATAAGGTCCTTAAGCAACTGGTGGCAGGCATAAATCTACCCTTCAGAGTCCCTAAAAATAAACAAGTTCAGAAAACTTAAAAATTGAAGGTCATTTTTCTATCCATCGGTAATGGATTTCTTTGGAACAGGCCTCCTAAACAGTTAGTTCATATTTGCTCTGTAAATGACATCCATAAATGAGGATATATGAACTGACTCTTTAAGAGGTCTGTGTGTATATATATAGACCAGTAAAGAGCTCTCTATCTATCTATCTATCTATCTATCTATCTATCTATCTATCTATCTATCTATCTATCTATCTATCT
>JAHTLZ010003526.1:1191195-1208643 GCA_023846285.1 Phrynocephalus versicolor | reverse complement strand
TCTATCTATCTATCTATCTATCTATCTATCTATCTATCTATCTATCTGTCAGTCGGTCGGTTGATGCCTTCCTTCCTTCCTTCCTTCCTTCCTTCCTTCCTTCCTTCCTATCTATCTAATTACCTTCAATTTGTAATTTGCAATTTTTCTAAACTTGTTTGTTTAAGGAAGGCAACTCTAATAAATGGGCAACTAAAAAGAAGAAAAGTGTTAATTTGACTCAGGTTAAAGCTTAATGTGAGGTCATGGTCCATTTGATTTCCCTCCCCCTGCGGGCAATTGAAGAACTACTATAAAATCATAGAATCATATAATAGCAAAGTTGGAAGGGACCTACAAGCCATCGAGTCCAACCTATGCAGGAATACAAATCAAAGGATATCTGGCAGATGGTTATTCAATGTCCTCTTGAAGGCCTCCAGTGTTGGAGCCCTCACCGCCTTCTGAGGTCATTGGTTCCATTGCAGTACTGCTCTAACAAGTAGTTTTTCCTGATATTCAGGTGAAAGCTGGCTTCTCTTAACTTGAGCCCATTGTTATGTGTCTACTATAATAAGCCTTTGCGTGTTAGGGGCAGAACTGTATTTGAGAATGCCCGCTAAAGGCTCTACCCTTTTGCCTCTCACTTTAGGCAACAAATACTTGATGACTTACAATACCATTGTCCCCCAGACAAGCTGGACTACAATCCCCATCGTTCTTGAAGGGAGTTAGGGTACTTGCAGTCCACACATCCTGAAAATGCCACATCCAGAAAGACAATGTCATATCTAAAAGAGGCCCATCTAGCATAGTGATACCCAACCATGGGTCCCCAGATGTTCTTGGACTAATACTCCCAGAAACCTTCACCACTAGCTTGGCTGGCCAGGATTTCTGGGAGTCATCATTCAAGAACACCTGGGGACCCATGGATGGGAAACACTAATCTAACCTTCCTAAAATATGGACCTAATCCAATAATACTCCATATGATAAAGTATTGTTTGCTCAGCCCCAAACATCACCCCAGGATCCTGTTTTAAGAAGAAGCCAAGGGTTTGTACAAAGGGCCAATGTTCTTATGTCCATTTTACAGATGGGCAGCTGAATAGGAAGGGTTTATTTATTTATTTATTTATTTGACTTTTATACCGCCCATCTAACCCTAGAGCTATTCTGGGTGGTTTACAACGTGGAATCACATGACAAGCTAAGATCTCTTCGCTGAAGAATATACGGTTGTGTCAAGCCAGCTTATAAATTTCTGCCTGGCTGGTATGAGATTTGAACAAGGTGTTGACTTAATTGCTCATGCCCTTAGCTATTCCCTTACAGGGACTCTAAGAAAAAAATATTGACTTTGTTGCATCATCTCCCAGAACAGAAACATTATGAAGCGACAAGATTCTCCCTCCAACTTCTATCAGGTTTCCAGCTTCTCAGCTTGGCTTAAATGTGCTTTCAAGTTCTAGGAGGCTACGGGGATATGATGCTACCTCCACAAATGCTTGTTTCAGATCTTCTTGGACAATTTTTATTGGGATGTAAGAGATGCCAGGAATATTTCTGAACCACAAGGACCAGTAATAAAAGTTGGACAGCTTTTACTTCAAACACGCTATGTTATCTCCATTTTTACTCTACCTTCCCCACTCCTTAGTCAATACCTTCTGCTGACCACTCATCGTTAGTGACTAGAGATGGGAACGAAACAAGCGATTTTTCGTTTTTGGTTTTGGTTTTTCATTTCGTTACGTAACGAAACAAAAAACGAATTTTGACTCCAAAATGAAATGAAACGACCCGAAACACGAAAAATTTTGTTGATTGCTTCATTTTGTTACGGCAAATACATTGAATTGTGCTAAATGGTAACGATACAGCAATTCTTCATTTTCGTTTTCAGATTTTTCTGTCGTTACATAACGAAACGAAAACGAATTTTTTTGCAAAAAAAAACTCACGAAAATGAAAACAAACCGAAACGGCCCCCTAAACGACCAAACGACAAACAAAACACCATTTTTTTGAGTCGTGCCCATCTCTACTGGTGACCACTAGGCTGTTCAAGACTCTGTCCCATCCTAGGGATTCCACCTGCCTCAAGGATTGTACACAGTTCTAGTGGCTTTTTGATGGTAACATTCCTGTTGTGTACTAGAGTATTCAACTTCATACACCGTTTACCACCATCGGTGAAGCTGTATCAAGTTCTGCATTATTTGTCACAGTGCTTCCCAACCTAGGGTGATCCAAGTGTCCTTAGACATCCCACTCCCAGCAAACATGGCAGGCAGTGGAGGCTTCTGGGAATTGCAGTCCAAGAACCCCTGGGTTACCCAAGCTTGGGTAAGTAGATAAGGAAAAGCTGTTTTCCCTATCACACAACACTAGAACTAGGGGGCACCTCAAGAAACTTTTGGGTGCTAGATCCCAAACAAATAAGAGGCAGTACTTTTTCACCCAGAGGATCACTGGTCTGTGGAACTCCCTGCCAGAAGAAGTGGTGACCGCTGTCAGCCTTGACAGCTTTAAGAAAGGGACTGGACAAGTTCATGGAGAACAAGGGTATCAATGGCTATCATTCTGGATGCCTAAGGACAACCTCCGGGTTGGAGAGAGAGGCAGGATATCTCTCAATACCATTTGCGGAGGATCTTAAGCAGGTGACGACATCTGCTTGGGAATACCCTGAAGCAAATGGTGAGCAGCTGTGTGAGACAGAATGTTGGACTAGATTGGCTGTGGCCTGTTCCAACAAGGCTGTTCTTATGTTCTTATGTTCTCATGTTAACTACCGATTTATCAGGTTCAGTTGGGTTTCTCAAACTAGCTCAGTGGCTTAGGTCTCTGGCTGCCAAGCCAGAGGTTGAGTTTGATCCCTCACTGGTGCCTCTTTGACAGGAGCTGGACTCAATAATCCATAGGGTCTCTTCCAGCACTGCAGGTCTGAGACTATATTAAGGTAAAGCATCTCTCTCTATCAAGTTCTATTGCCAAGTGACCCTATAATCTCCCAAGCTGTATTCATGCATAGATTGCTTTTAGAGATGGGCATGAACTGCTGAACCAGCCATTTGTGCTGGTTTGTTTTTTTGGCCAAACAGATGTTTGGCAGTTCCCAGTGCCCACTCAGAGGCACCACCCAGAAGGGGTGGAGCAGAGGAGTTGGGGTGTCCAGTGAAAAACAGACAGACACAAAGCACCCAACTGGTACTGTAATTCCTACCCATCTCCGGTCATTAGCCATTTAACATACCCCTCTGTCCTTTTAAAACATGTGTCCTGTTCTTTGTGAAACCCTCCCAAAAAGGAAGGATTTTGGTTCAGTCTGGATTTGTCCTTAGCCTCTCTGAAGGTGCAGTTCAAGAGCCAAGACCAGTTTTAATGTTCAAAAACCATTCACTTTAAAACATTGCCCGCAAAAGCTCCAGTGTTATTCAATTAGTTCAAGCTGTAGTGTACCATGACTAATCAACTTAGGCACCAACCAATGTAACGTCCATATGGAGATATTTTGTGCCATGTCAGGCCAACTTCTCAACCGCTCCGTAGAGAAGCATTTCTGAGGCATAAATCCTATAGTACTTTCTTCATCTTTTAAACTAGGAACCCTGGGGCTCTCTGCTTCTTTGTTCAGCTGTATTGTCCCTCCTGCAGTGATGGCAAACCTATGGCACGGGTACCAAAGGTGGCACTCAGAGCCCTTTCTGTGGGCACCCGACATAGCCCCTTCATAGCCACCTGTATACAGGTTAAATTACTGTATTGGCACTTTGCAAAAAATTACTGTAATGGGCTTTGAATTGCAGTTTCGGCACTCGGTCTCTAAAAGGTTCACCATCACTGCCCTACAGTGTTATGATACTGTAGCGTCAACCTAGAGAGAATAATTATAGAATCAATCCATCACTACCAAATCCACTACGATGCTGAGTAGTGAGTACACTATAGAAGGGGATCAGGACAACTCTCTTTCTCTCTCTCTCTCTCTCTCTCTCTCATACTTTCATGGCTGAATGAATAAGCTTCTACAGCCTATATCTGAGAACACTGGCCAATTTTTTGCATGCTTGCAGAAGGCAAATGGTGTAACTTGCCAAGATTTTTTTGCTGTCAATTAATGAGTCACTATTTGGATTTCTGGTAGTTCCCTGACAACCTACCGGAAAATCCAAGCAGTGATTTGTTCGCTGCCAGCAAAAATGTAAATGGCTAGATTTATTAATTGCTAATGCAATGGTGTCCACATGTCCATGTTCAATCTTCTACCTTCAAAGCAAAGTTATAGTGCTCTGTATGAAGGGCTGTCCAGCCCAGGTGAACCAAAAGGCCAAAAAAAGTAGGCAGGGGCCTTGAAATTACCCATCACTGCTTAGCACCTGAGCAAGCACTCAAGTCACGGGCCTGGATACAACTTCTCATGACAGCTAGAGTAGACCCAATGGGTCATTGGGAAACTACATGAGCATCTTCATCTCATAGGCATCCTTCAGTCTCGATAGACTATGGCAGTGGTGGAAAACCTTCGGCACTCCAGATGTTGTGGACCGCGACTCCCACAGTCCTTTGTCATTGGCAATCTCGGCTCGGAATTCCGGGAGTTGTGGTCCAAAACATCTGGACTGCCGAAGGTTCGCCACCCCTGGAGTATGGTATCGTGATCTGTATAGATGTCCTAAAGCAACATCTAGTGTGGCTAAAAAGGCCAATTCGAGAGTGACAATCTCTTCCACACTGAGGACAGATACAGTCTGTCCCTTTCCCAGACCCCAGATTTCGCTGTTTCTGGGACACTGAGAATCTACATGAGCATCTTGTAGATCAATTTCAAGTTCCTACTCTGGTAGGAACTTGAAATTGGATCATGGACAATGTTTTCCGAGTCAGCTATTTGCATTTAAATGATAGCATTTGTAAATGTACAGAGACAGATAGAAAGATATTGGCCAGAATCCTGTTGGGCAGGTTCTGCCTGCCCAACAGGAATGACTCTATCGTTAGCAGCCAATTGCTGATGATTAAAAATCGCCTTATTCCATTTCAGGAACGTCTAACTTTATCTCACTGAAAGAAATTAAAGAATTACCAATTAAAGAAAAAGGATGTCTTTATTTGGTAATCATCTCCTACTGATGGTGGCAGCATTTCTATTGTGCAGGCAGAGCTACGCAACAGGGCTTGGGCTGTTATATATGCACACATGTTTCATACAAAACTGCTTCCTCTTTTTGTCTTTTTTACACATCTGTCGCTATTCAACTCTGTGCCCTCTTTCCGGGTGATCTTTCTTTTCTTTTTCATGATGCATAAGCAACCACCAGGAGTTAGGAAGAGAGGGAACGAACCATAACTTTTACTTCTACTACCTTATCTAGTCTAACTTTTCCCCTTATCTAGTGTAACCTTTCCTAACTAGGCAGCTGCAGATATAATCTGACAACTGTTGACATCACCTGCTTGCCGTGCTCCCTCCCTAGTACAGGTAGAAATTGTTCTCAAAGGCTTCTGGTGGCACCCAGTTTGGGAAAGGCTGTTGAAGGAGTTGAACTGGTAAGTTTTTAAAATTGCTGGTTATTATCTGTGATCTCAGTTCCACGGAGCTTTTCGCTAGAAAGTTAATTTCCCAATAAGTCACTGCTCCAAAACTCTGGAGCTACCTCTCACAAGAGGCCAGCCTGGTCCCATCTCTGCTGTCCTTCCACAAGCAAGCAAAGACCTTTCTTTGACGTTTGATTTAATTATGTTTTTACTTGTATTATTTTTTTGTTTTTATTAGGATTTTGTATTGTTACATATTGTAATAGTCTGTTTTATCTTGTAAACCACCCAGAGTAGCTTCCCATCAGATGGGCGGTAAATAAACAAATAAACAAATAAACAAATAAACAAATAAACAAATAAACAAATAAACAAATAAACAAATAAACAAATAAACAAATAAATAAAGGCTTCTCAATAGTAACTGGCACCCTGAGTACAGGAGTGTTTTGTGTGTGCTGTTAATGGATTGTTAGGCTCTATTTTTTTTAGTATTAATTATTATATTGATCACTTTCAATATAATAATAATTGGTGGATTCTTTTTTAAATAATTATATGCCTCCTGTGTCAGTAAAATGAGTACCCAGCTCGCTGGGGGCGCAATGTGTAGCCTGCACACTATAATTAAAATTGTAAACCGCCCAGAGACTACTTGTAGTGGTATGGGGCGGTATATAAGCAGAACACTTTGCTTTTGCTTTTTGCTTTGCTTTGGCTTTTAAATAATGTCATTAAATTGTTGTGAGCTGCTTTTGGTCCTTTGGAGGTAAAAAAAAAACTAGATAGGTAAATAGTACTAAATAATAGTTTTTAGCCTTAAAGGGGTAAAGGAAAAATATTATTAAGCAATGCACTACATGGAAATGCTACATTTTTTTTCTCCTTTGAATGTCCCCCTCTTTTCTGTTTGCTTGTTTGTTATGTTCTTCCCAGTAAAGGGAAGAACCATATCCCTCCATTAAAAACAGGGTTGCCATGTTTCTTTCAAAGAACATTGCCAGCATAAATCAAGGGTGGCACCTCAGTGTCTTCTTGTCGAATGTCGATTTGTGTGAAAGGGAAACAGAGCAGAGCCAGGAAATGTAAACTGAACTTTCTTTCTCTGAACAGGAACTAAACCTAATAGTTTTTTTTAAAAAAAATGTATCCTCATATGCAAAGGTATGTTAGTCTCTTCTGAAAAAGACTGACTTGGTGGGTTACTCTGCGGCAGGGGGGAGCACCCTTCATTTTCTGAGGAGAGACGATGACGCACAAGGTAGAAATGAAAAGGCAGCTTTCTGAACTGTCTGGGGAATTCAGTGATTTGCTATCTAACAAAAGGAACTTACTGCAAATTCTGGACAATGACCCCCCCCCGGCCCATCACTGTCTACCCAGATCAATAGAAATTCCAAGACTTTGGAACTCCTTCCCACCACTGGCCAAGTTGGCGCCATCTTTGCTGTTTTCCTACAAGCTGACAAAGACCTTTCTCTTCAGGCAGGCTTTCCCTGAGTGACTGACTGACTGCCTGAGTGGGTTTTTTTAAAAAAAGAAATGGTTGTCCCCTCTTGCTTCTCAATGTGGTTTTGGTGTTACTTTTTCTTTGGCTGTCTTTTATTGTGGCATTTGTTTGATCCTTTTTGGCATTTTGTATATTTAGCTTCAAATGTTGTCTTTTTAATGACGATGTAAGCCCAACCGTGAGTCCTTTTAAGGAGAAATGCAAGAGTAATAGTGTGCTATATTTTAAAAACAGACTAATAAGAAGAGAGCAATTTTTGACTGAACTAATTATTGTCCCACCTGGTGGCCCTCTCGCCCCGAAGCCATCCATGCTTCCTTTAAAGCAGAGATAGGAACTCTGCACCCAGATTGACCAACACGGGGTTCAAACACCATTTCTTGATGGCCTCTAGGTCAAACATGGGAACGGCTATTCTTAGAAGCATGTAGCATATGAGGTTCTAGAACAAAACATATCCCATATATGCACAAAAAGATAAAATCTCTCCTCCCTCAAAAATCCTGGAATCATTTTTTTTTCAAACTAGAAGTACAGTGATCCCCCACCTATTGCTGGGGTTAGGGACACAACCCAACTCGCAATAATTGAAAATCCGCAATATACGGATGCAGGTCAGGCCGGGCCTGAGTGGCCTAGCTGGGGGCTCTTGTATTTACCCCCACCCTGGTGCTGCCCTGAATGGGCCTGCAAGGGCCTTCTGGAGACCCCAAATGGGCCTTCCTGCAAACCAGAAGTGACTTGCAGATTGCCTACAATAATTTCTGAGGCCTCTGACAGGCCTAGAAAAGCCCTCAGAGGCCTCAGAAATGATTTTTGGTGATCCGGAAGTCACTTCCGGTTTACTGGAAGTCACTTCTGGTTAGCAGGAAGGCCCTCGCAGGCCCGTTTGGGGCAGCACCAATCCTGGGGTAAGTACAGGAGGCCTGAAACAGGCCTTTCCTGCCTTACCCCAGGGGGCCTTTTTTTTCATATACCGTGGTCCTGCGATATAGCGGGACTGCAGTATATGAACCGCGAAAGTGCGGGAGACCACTGTAACCTTCCTATTGCTTCCAGTCTTGCATGGAGGGGTCATTTCAAGCTGCAGAGATTCCTGGGACGGGGCGGTAGCTCCTAGATCATAGATATTTCCACAATCATGATCTAGAGCAGTGGTTCTCAACCTGTGGGCCAGGATTCCTGGGAGTTGTAGTCCAAAAACATCTGGGGAACCCAATGTGAGGAATTCCTGATATAGGCGACAGAGCAGCAGTAGCATCAGGACCTGGCATGGCCGACTATTGATCCCACATCATTTCTCATTTTATATCCTGATTTGGTCATCTATTTGTGATTTTAATTCCCTGTCCTCCTTTTAACTTTGCATCACCCTGGAGCTTGGGGCCAGGAAAACATGCTGTGATTTGCTTGAAGAAGAAATGTCCTGCTCTCTCTCTCTCACTCTCTCTCTCTCTCTCTCTCTCTCTCTCTCACACACACACACACACACACACACACACACCAGAACCCCCTCAAAGATGGAGCCAGGAGGCCATCAACTAGGTTGCCTCCAACTTGGCTGCGTCCCATACAAAAAAGCAAAAAAAAAAGGCAAAGTATTCTGCTTATATACTGCCCCATACCACTACATGTAGTCTCTGGGCAGTTTACAATTTTAATTACGGTGTGCAGGCTACACATTGCCCCCCCCCATCAAGCTGGGTACTCATTTTACTGACCTCGGAAGGATGGAAGGCTGAGTGAACCTTGAGCCTGCTACCAGGGATTGAACTGAGGTCGTGAACACAGTTTTACCTGCAGTATAGGCATTTAACCACTGCACCACGAGGCTCTGTAACTAAGCCTCTACCATCTTGTGCTCTAAAGATAATAGTCCCTTTTGTTTCCAGCTGGGTGGCAGGCTGTAGCTCAGTGCGAGGCTCCAGGTTCATAAAATCTTAGCAATGTGAAGTTGGAAGGGGTCTACAAGGCCATCGAGTCAAACCCCCTACTCAGCGCAGGAACATCAATCAAAGGATGTCTGCCAGGCGGTTCAATCCCTACCAGGTACAGACGAGGAAACACTCCAGCCTGGAAGTCTACAGAGCTGCTGACAGACAGTGTTAAGAGTTCCTGGCCAGATGGACCAATGGCCTACCTTGGTCTAAGGCAGGCATGGCCAAGCTTCGGCCCTCCTGATGTTTTGGACCACAACTCCCAGAATTCCAGGCCTGTATTTCCAATGGCAAAGGACTGTGGGAGTTGTGGTCCAAAACATCTAGAGGGCTGGAGTTTGGCCATGCCTGGTCTAAGGCTTCCTATGCAGAGCTTGGGTAAATTACATTATGGGGCTGCAACTCACAGGCCTCATCAATGAAAAAAGCCATACTTGTGAACTCTCTCTCTCTCTCTCTCTCTCTCTCTCTCTCTCTCTCTCTCCATGATAATCTGTCAAAGCAACAACAGCACAGAACAAAAGAGTCCTGTGGAATAGAAAGACCCCAGAACTCAAGCTTGCCTTGAGACATGGCCAAATTTGTATGGCGACCCAATAACAAGCCCAGAAGCAACTAATTTAGTATGGTGCAGGATCCATGGCAACTGCACCCTTGGTTTCTCATGGCACCTGCTGAATTCTGAAGGTATGGATGAAGGGGGAGATTTGCAGTTGAATCGTTTGTACACAAATCCTCTTCTACCCTAGACTCTTGAACAGTCCAGCCTCTACAGCAGCTGTCCAAACTTTGGCCTTCCAGATGTTTTGGACCACAACTCCCACAGTCCCTTGTCATTCGCAACATTCGGCTTGGAATTCTGGGATTTGTGGTCCAAAACATCAGGAGGGCCGAAGTTTAAACATGCCTGCTCTACAGTATTGAAAGAGGTCCTACTTCAGGGCTGCAGCCGGGCAGAATTGTGTCATTGTGTGTCGGTCACACTGAGATACATTTCACCCCAACGTCCCTCCCGAGCTCTCCAGCTGCTCCTTTCCCCCTCAACATCATCGTGTCAGCGCTCAGTTATTTGTCCGAGCAGCCTTGTAAACCATCCAAAATGTGGAGAGAAACAGATGTAGAAGCAAACAAAAATCCCGTTTCCTTAGGGCCAAAGGACATGGTACATGCAGCCATGTGGAAATCTCCTCCGGTTTTTCTTTTCTTTTTTTGTAATGAAAAACAGCCAGTGGAGACTATATAATCCAGCCACACACCGGTAAGAGAGGGACGGCTTCGCCCTTCCCCTCCGGCCAGTTTTCCATTCCCCGCTGTTTTTACCCCAAAAGGGAAAAGCAACTGAGGTTCTCAAACTCCCCCACCTCCACCACAGAAGGAGAAAGGCAGATGGACAGAGGAGGTTGGAGGAAAAGCAAGCAGAGAGAAAGTTTGTTACACCTGAGACACTGTTTTTGCTTTCGCTAAAAATTCTGCAGTCCCTGTTGGAGGGCTATATGAAGGAGGCAGACCCAGGTTGAAACCAAGGTGCTTCTCCGTAATCTTGGCTGTAGCTCACAGCCCCCTTAATCAATTTCTCTAAAACCAAAAGACAAGGAATAAACCAACCCAAGACCTCACTGTAATGCTCTTAGGAACAAGTGTGCGATATCAGCTTCACGTACGCTGCCTGGGAAATGTCAGGGGGGTGGGGAACTACATTCCCCAAAATTCTATAGCGAGAAGGCGAAGGAAGTGGTCGTCCAAAATAGAATCTTTGACTCCAGGTGCAGTCAGACAGCAGTAAAGACCTATGATATCCATATGAAGACAGGTATGTTTGCAGAGAGTACCTTCCCTTTTTTAAAAAAAATATTATATATATTTCATACACAAAACAAACATTTGTCAACATCTACATGCTTTGAGGAGAAACAAACAGTGAGATCTTTTACATATGAGCTCTTTTTTACCTGTTCTTTACCCAAACATAAAATAAATTCCACACTTGTGCAAATTTGCTTTCTTCCTTTTGTTTTAGACTATACGCCAATTTATCCATTTCCGCACATTCTAAAATTTTGCTTATTATCTCCTCGCTTGTTGGTGTGCTTTCTGATTTCCATTTTTGGGCCCAGACCAACCTGGCTGCTGTAAGAATATGTATCATTAAATATCTTATCTCTTTTTTTATATATTATCTGGAGTCAGGCCTAACCAGCATAGCTCAGGTTTAAGTTCTACATCCTGATCTAGGATTTCGTTAAGCCATTTATGAATTTTAACCCAACATTTATTGCCTTTTCGCATGCCCACCAGCAATGAAAAAACGTTCCTTTCTTATCCTTACATTTCCAGCATCTGTCTGAGGACCTTCCCTTGAAGCAACTCCTCTGTCTTTGAAGACAGCCAGACCCACCACCACCACCCCCCAAAAAATAGTAGACTTACAGCTGGTACAATAAAAGACTAGCTTTGACATAGATCGCTCTGGAATGCAAGCCCCAGCAGACATCATGAGATTGTTCAAGAACCAATAACACTGAATGAGACCATTTGAGATTTAAAATTAGGTCTATTTCCCCATGTGATCACAGCTTCAACACTCTTTCAAACTTGGGAGAATCCATCTTAGATAGTATGTTATTTATTTTTATATAAAATAATTATAAGCAGCCTTTCTCCTAAAGCTGGGGTGGGGAAACTTCGGCCCTCCCAATGTTTTTGGACTGCAATTCCCTGGATTGCCAATGATAAAGCACTGTGTGAGGTTTTTGGTCCAAAACATCTGGAGAGGCGAAGGTTCCCCATCCCTGTCCTAAAGGATCCCAGGCGTCTTATAGTATTAAAGGAAACAAAGGACAAAAGCAAAACAATACATTGTTACAGTACTTTAAAAAGCATTAAACAAATAGAGTAAGAGTGACAGTGTTAAAAACTCAAGCAAAACAACAGAATAAATAATCCCTTTTTTAAAATCCCCTTGATCGAGCCGTCATTTAAAGAAAAGCCTGCCTGAAAAAAAAAGTCTTAGATGCACCATTACAAAAAAAAAATCCTATGACATTTTTAGGGGGAAAAGGTTTTATGACTTTCCACCCGTTTCTAAAAAATAAAATTCTCATTCCCCACCCCCAAAAGCCGGCCACATGCTTTATCCCAAGTTCACACTTATTTCAGCCACCACCCCCTTTCAAAACGGTGAACGAAAAACCCATTTTTGAAAAGACAAATTGAAATTAAAAAAAATCAAAAGATATACATATAGAGAGACATAGAAATGGTACATAACTTGGCAGGCATAGTGAAAAGGGGGTTATGGGCTCTCTCAAAAACCCTCTTCTGTACAGACAGATAAGGCTTTGGGTGGGGCCGCCCAGTCCTAGTCCCTTCAGAAAGTTCTCCATCTTGGGCTGAGGAAATTCAAAAAACACAACATGACAGGGAGGGAGAAAAGAAAAGAAAAGAATAAGAAGTTAGTGCAGTTTGGAGAGGCGAGTGACTTACCAGCCTTCGCTTGGGTTTTATCAGGGGCCGGTTCTGCCCGTTCATTTTATGATACAGTCCACAGGCGTTACAGAGATAATGCCCCGTGCCATCTCTCCTCCATAGTGGGGTCGAGGTAGCGCCACAATTTACACACTCCCTGCCTTCTGAAAACAAGAGGGGACAACATTGATTGAGGAATAGCCAACGGGAAAGAGAGAACGCAGAAAAGGGGGCCGGGGTCGGAAGGAGGTCATAACAATTGCCCCAGTAGGTTCAAATATTATCTTCCCATCTTCTCAGACTCGAAACCAGAGGCAGCATTTGGAAAACAGGATATAGAGAAATCCAGAGGCTGGGGAAAGTTTTGGATTCCTACAAACAGCAACTTTGTCCAGAAGCAATGTTTTACAAACTCGGGGTGTCAGCCAGCACATTAAAGCCATCTAAATTGATTAATTCTGAGTGCAAGTGTCTACACTGACTAACTATCCACACAGTTCTAAATGTCTGAACGGAAACCTCCTTTGGGTTCACTAATAGTTACTTGCAGGCCAGGGCACGTTGGACTGAAGCCAGAAGGATTTTTCATCGATTGAGCCACACATACTGAACCTGTTTTCCCAGTAAACGGGGGGGGTGACAGGTGGGTCTAGATTTCATCATGCACAACACAGCCCCATCGGACTCCATAGGACTAGAGTTACTGACGAGAGTCTCTGTTCAAAATATGATCCAACCTAATATTGCTGTAGCAAAAAGAAAAAGAAAAGAGGACATACAACTAACTTTGAATGGGGATTCTTGTGGTTTTTAACAATTGCTTGCCAGCTCTGAGACAGACACCATCAGTGGGGGAAAATATTCACTCCTGCCTCCGGGTAGCTGGAGCCTGGTATCCACAGTTTATGTCCTGATGGAACAGGTAGAAACTAGAACATATTGCTAGAATATTTGATTTTATTTGTAACTTGCCTGGGTGTGTATCTACCATGCCCATTTAATCAGGCATCATATTTCGGTTGATCAGAAGCTTTTTGATCACTTAATCTAACCCATTAATCGGTTAATAAATATTGCAGCCCTGTGAATAAATAGAACAGGCCAATTTGACCTCTTCAGAGGCCAAATTGCTGTGACAATAGATGAAATTCGGTCCTACGCATATTTATTCAGAGGTAAATTCAGCAGCTTCAAGGAGACAATTTCTTTCTTAAGCCTTGAATAGCAGAAAGTTCAACATGCCCTTTATTGGTATTTATTTTTAATTTCTAAACCACCTTACATTCAAGCATCATGTGGATAAATAAAATGTAAGAAATATGTACACTGTAAAACAAAACTAGCAAGTTAAAATCTCCAGATATACCAGTTGCACAGCTACAAAGGGACAGGTTATTTATATAAAATTGCAACCAATGTACAGTTCGTTTCACCAACTCCATTAAAATGATCTATAACTTGAATATCAGCATTCAGCATATAGGAACGCTATTCCGCTATGTAAACAATGGCAAGGTATGATTTGGGAATAATTCAAGCAACAAAAATCATGCATAAAAGACAGACATTTGGAGACTCCTTTTCCCATGCAAAGATCTGGCATGAAATGTATCTCTCATTGCATATTATATTACACACTTCATGCTGCTACAAGTTTGGAGAAGGGGACGTGTCCACGAAACATTACATTAAAATATGAAAGTTAGTCTTTAAGGTGCCACATGTTTTGTGCCTTTTATTGTTGATTTTCTTTGAGTTTTGCTGACAAAGATCAAGGACATTTAATGACAAAATTACACTGGGCTTCAACATAAGGCAATACATCCCTTTATTTATAGAGACAATTCACCCTGCATTATGTGAGGTGAAACCTGATATCTTAAACTGATTCAACAGTCCCCCTTCTTGGGACATTACTTGAACTCGAATCCTAACACCGCAACAAAGGGGTCAGAATGATGTGGCTCTTTTCTCTGCCCCTACAAGCTTTGTAATGATCATGAACTACCTGCTCAGCTTCAGAGTTAAGAACCATTCCAACTGGCTTTCCAAAAGAAAGACAAAGTCAGAACTGGATGTATAGAAATAAGAACTAAGCCAACGTTGGTGGGCCTTTAACTATGGATTGCTTACTAAGAGTTACAAATTAATTTTGAATGTCTACAAGAGATTGGATTCAAATGTTGTCATTCTTTGAACATAACATAAGAACATAAGAAGAGCCATGCTGGATCAGGCCAAAGGCCCATCTAGTCCAGCTTCCTGTATCTCACAGCGGCCCCACCAGATGTGTTTGGGAGCGCATGAGACTAGATATCTGTCTCCTGATACCACTCTCCTGCATCTGGCCCTTGAAGTACCCTGGTTTAAAGCCTGGAGACTACACATCTCCATCATGGTTTGTCACCTGTGATGGACTTTTCCTCCAGGAATCTGTCCAATCCCCTTTTGAAGGCATCCAGGTCAGATGCCATCACCACATTGTGTGGCAGGGAATTCCATAGACTTACAACGTGCTGGGTGAAAAAATATTTTCTTTTGTCAGTTTTTACTCTCCCAGTCCTCAATTTGAGTGTATGTCCCCTAGTTCTGGTATGTTGGGAGAGGGAGTAAATGAACAGAATTCAGTTGGGAGAGGGAGTAAATGAACAGAATTCAGTTGGAAATCTGGGATTCCATTTGCCACGGGCAACCCATTATTGATTCCAGTGAAACTTCTCAAGCACTGGACTCCGTGTTTTGTTTAGATCTAGTTCAGTTATGTGGCTTCTTGATACTTTCTTCTTCTTCTGAAAAGACTAACGTGTTATGTATAATGTTTTTCAAAAAAATGTTTGTTTATTAGTTTGTATTTTTACCCCGCCTTTCTCCTTTGAAAAGGACCCAAGGTGGCTTACAGTAAGGAGGGACAATATGCAGTCCAGTGCAATTAAGACATATTCAAGTTTGAGAACAGGGAATTGAGGGGCGCCTTACAGCATTAGAAGACAACATTAAGCTACAAGAGAACGTAAGCAGTTAGAGGGTAAAAATTCCATGTAATCATGCACGATCGACTATCCAAAACTTATGGGTGATGGAGACTAATATTGAACATTCTACTTCATATATGGCCAGGAGAAACAAAGAGATTGAAAGTCATACCTGCTTCCTTCAATATGCAAAGAGTATACTAAATATGCAAAATATGCAAATTCTCCTAACACTCTTCTTGTATCGAAGAACATCCTGCAACTATTGTCAGCTTTTAGTGAAAGCTTTGCCATCAAAGCCGGATTTGGGGACCAAAGTCCATAGCCCCACTTGACGGGGGGGGGGGGGCTGTCAAATACAGCATAGCCGGTTTACCATATTCTGAAGTGAAACGATTCTCCTTATAACCAAAAGACAGAAGCGTGTAAAATGTAAATGCTCCATACAGACAATGGCTTAGCACCAGGGCCAGTCAAGTGAATGCCTAATTCTCTCAGTTTTACAAAACTTCTCATTGTTGAGATGGAAAGTTTGTTACAGCCTGTATTCTTACTGGATTCACGGTGCAACAAAATTCAACAACAAAAAGTCCTCCACTCAGAAATTCAGACGTATTTTTAGACATTTGTTTCCTAACGTATACATTTTTCCCAGGGCCAATTTTTTTTGCAAACATTTCTCCCTTCCATAATATCTATTATTTATTTATTTATTGGATTTTTATACCGCCCATCTGGCAGCAAGGTCAGTTTGGGCAGTTAACAACAACTGATGAATACAATACAGTGTAATACATGTTCAAACATCCCTTCTCCTCATGTAGTCATTTTGTTCACTTTCTTGAGTTCCAAACCAGATTATGGCATCCTGAAAAGCAGCAGATATAGTCATTTTCAGTAAACCAATGAATTCTAGGTGACTGACAAGTTCAGCACATCCGAATTTGGTGTTATTCGTATGTGCTATCAAATAATTTGCAATTTATGTTCTGAAATTTATGAGGACTCTAGTATGTTTTAATGTCTCCAGAATGGTCAAAGAGTGGTTTATTATTGATGCCTTCTATGAGTTTCAACGGCCAAAGCATCTGAGCCACATTCTCCTGCGTCCTAGCCTAAATTTCTAGAGCACCAAACTGCCTTTCCGTGGATAGTACATTGGTGCAATATTGAACTCAACTGTGTGATGCATTCATATAAAAACAAAAGGCTTTCAAGTCCTCTGTCCGTCACTGAACAACAGATTAGACTAGAGCAGCAGGTCAAGGCCTGGAAAAGATCTGCAAATGTACTACAATGCCCATACTCCACTGCCTATGCTGGCTTCAGGATCCTGGCGGTTGTAGTTCAATAAAGGGTGTTTTCTACATTTTGTGGCAGGGAGAGCAGGTGCATGGATCACTTAAGTCTTCTCCACTGCAGCAAGACACAATCTGCTGAAATTACAGTAACTGTTCCTAACTGACCTTCTACTGAATCCTCAGTAACTCCTGTCTGGAATAACAATCTTTCCCACCCACCCCTTTTTTTTGGGGGGGGGGTCTTATTGTTGGTGATATATTCCCCCTCCACCGTTAAAAAAAAAAAAAAGACTGAAAGCAGCATGCAAGTGTGTTGTGTACCATCAGGTTACAACTAACTTAGGTATCTGTCACAAATGTTTAATCTCAAATAGCATACATCCAAACTAACTCCCAAACCGTAATATGGCTTTCGAGGTACAGTAGATGAAATATTTAAGGCGTGTTTTACCAGTTTCATACTTCCAGTGAGTTCCCATGGCCAAGCAACATTCCTATTTAGGCCTCTTAGTCTTCCGCTCGGATGTTTTACACCACACTAGGTACATATCAAAATGTCTTGTATATTTGTCGGTCTAGCAGTAATATTTTAGAACCATTGCTTCTTGCTGTTGTTGACATGTGCCATCAGGCAGCACCCATCCTAATACGGTTTCCAAATTATGTATGATATTTAAGGAGTGATGTTACTGCTGCCTTTCCTCTCTCTCTCTCTCTCTCTCTCTCTCTCTCTCTCTCTC
>JAHTLZ010003526.1:1175056-1191185 GCA_023846285.1 Phrynocephalus versicolor | reverse complement strand
CTCTCTCTCTCTCTCTCTCTCTCTCTCTCTCTCTCTCTCACACACACACACACACACACACACACACACACACACACACACATATGCCCAAAGGATTTGCATGGCTGAGCAGGATTGGAACCCAGATCTTAGAGTCTGCACCCAATACCGGCTCTCAGCTGTTTGCTGACCTGTTGTTTAACGCTCAATCTCCCAGAGAGCTGGCCTTTGTCTACCTCTTAATTACTGCCATTCCAAAGACCACTTCATTCACCTGCCATATCAACTGAGTAAGATTTCACCAACATCCCCACTCAGAACAAACGATTGGGTGTTTTGTGAAGAAAAATGATTTGATTTGTTCCTAATGCAAACCACAGGTGACCCGATCTTCCTTGTTCCCAAACGTCTGAGGCATCAGATCAAAACCAGAATCCTCCACTAGCATCTAGCTTCCTTACAATGTTGGTCACTGTAAATAAACCAAAATGTGGGAGAACTCAGCAGAAACTGGCAAAGCTGAGACGGAATAAGGCTGAGGCAGGGTTTCATGTGGGAGTCCCCCCCCCCAAAAAAAAGTGCCTTTCAGGCTGCTCTCCGTTATTGCTGCCACATGTTGCTGTTGTTAATGTATGCAGAACGCAGAAGAATGAATACATTCAAATAATGCAGATGTTCTATTTGCATTCTAGATCAATCGGTATGTGAAAATGCCCTGAGTCAAACCAGATTAGCAGATGGTGACATGAAATCTATGGAGAAATGTCTTCAATTAGGAAAGCACGTGGGTTAGAACAGCCTTCCATTACAGGGCATCCTCCGGCTGCAATGGACTACAAGTCCCATTGCCCAAATTTTGTATCACAAGTCCTATCATCCTCTTCCGATTCAAGATGGCCGTGGCTTCCTGAAGGGCAATGAACTGAGGAAGACCATTGCCGAGCAGTACTAAGAGGATCGTGGTTTGAGAGCTTTTTTGAGAGGTAGGCCAAGATGGCAATAACGATGTAGCATTAACGAAGAGATGAGTAAGTCCCATTTTCAACCCCATTAAAAGCTGACTCATTTAATTAAAAAGTATTGCATAACTGTTGATTCAAGACGCCCTACTATGCATTCAGTGAATCAACCCAGGTTGGGAGTAAGAAAGAGTCGATAAATTAAAAATGTTATCCAGCTTTGATTTTTACACAGGCCAAGAGATTTGTTCCATTTATATGCAGAGCATATCATAAGAAAAGTCTAGATTAGTTTCAGATGAAGAAGGAACTAAAAAAAATGTAGAGCTAACATCAACAACTCGAGATACGTAGCTAATAGTGTATTACTCATGGAAAAATAGGAACAACTTGAAATGGTTATTAAGGTCATAGAATAACATGCAAAAACTAGATTATAGATGGACACTGAGAAGACAGATAAAGGGCAAGACGAATTATGTAACTGTAAAGTGGGCCATGAAGAAATTGAAATTGTTGAAGATTTTCTGTTGATTGGTTCTTGCAACCCAAGTGAAGACCTCAAACAAGGAGTGTTGGAAGTTGGAAAGGAGACTATGAAACATCTGGATCTTTAAATGTCAGGATATATCAAGGTTAATTGTATCTACCTTCAAGTATTCTTGATTGTTACACATGGATGTGAAAGCTAAATAATGAAGAAAGCTGATTCAGAGCAGGGATCCATTCATTCAAAATGCATTATGGACCACCAGAAACACAAACAACAGGATGCGAGATCGAATCACGCCAGAATGTTCACGAAAAGCTAAAACAGAGAGAATGAGAATTAAATATCACATGCAAAGACAAGATTCACTGGGAGAAAAAAAAGTAAGAGAGATATATGGTTTTGCACATTACTAATGCACTAAAGTGGATAGAGGGACACTCTTCTCCCTCTCACGAAATACCAGAACTAGGGGACATCCACTCAAATGAGGGCTGGGAGAGTAAGAACAGACAAAAGAAAATATATTTTCACCCAGCGCGTTGTTAGTCTTTGGAACTCCCTGCCACAGAATGTGGTGATAGCATCTAGTCTGGATGCCTTCAAAAGGGGATTGGACAGATTCCTGGAGGAAAAGTCCATCACAGGTGACAAACCATGATGGAGATGTGTCATCTCCAGGCTTAAAACCAGAGTACTTCAAGGGCCAGATGCAGGGGAGTGGTATCAGGAGACAGATATCTAGTTTCGTCCGCTCCCAGACGCATCTGGTGAGGCCACTGTGAGATGCAGGAAGCTGAACTAGATGGGCCTTTGGCTTGATCCAGCATGGCTCTTCTGGTGTTCTTATGATCTTATGAGAGATGATACCTTTATTAAATCCCATAAAAAAATCAATTTGCAAGCTTTTGTGGTGTGCTGCCTGAAGACAAACTGGATCTGAACCACGAGAAGTCACAAATCATTTGATTTTTTTTATATATCTATTTGATTTTTATTTGATTTTTTGCGGTTTAAATAAAGGTATCAGTTCTCCTGCATTTCTAAAGGAAAAGATAAGAATACTAGGGAAAGTGGAAGAAAAATGCTTGTGGTGCTATGAAAAGTGGTACAAAAAGAGAAAGATCTAATCTGACTCAGTAAAGAAAATGATGGCCAAGACCTGAGTGGGGTGTTTCTATGACAGGACCTCTTGGAAGTGGTCAATCTGTAGGGCTATCTTAAGATGGACACAGTATGAAGGCACACGGCAATGACTAAGGTGTTCGAACTTTTAAACTTACTGAACCAGGACATGGCCTAAGACAAAATTATGAGTGTGTATTGAAAAGTAAGTTGTCTCTGCTGCCTGGCAAATGTCTTTCAGATGTCAACCAATTGAAATTCATAAGTCACTAGAAAGCACAGATGGGAAAGGTTACTGTTTGGGGGACAACGGCAAACAACAAAGGGGTTACCTAGCCACTGACCATGTGGGCTGAAATATTCAGGAAGAGCGGTAGTCAGGAAAAAGTCATACTTGCTGAAACTTATGGAGCTTACAATACGGAAGTATCCATGCTAGGGTGCCTATGGTTCAACATGAGCATCTATTTCAAATATTAACACTCAGTCTTCAAAATACGGGAAGGAAAAAGCAGAACATTTCTGTTGAAGGTCAGCAACGTCGTTTTACCTCGCCATTTAGTATCATTGTATTCCCAAACCATTCATGACACAGAACAATTCCCAAAATTCCCTGTCCCCCGGCACCTTTGGGCACCTTCCAAAAGGTTTGGCCAACAAATCCCATCATGTTCACCCAAGTAGTCAAAGACTGTTGCTACCCAAATATCGAGCCAACACCAGGTGGCCTATTCTGGAATTAAACATGGGCCAATAACTTCCAGACTTTGATTTTTTAACCATGGATAATCCCACTGTTGTAACACTTTTATGAATCCACTGACATATCAGCAAGAATGGTTTTTACCAGTAGTCATCCTACAAAGCATTGCGGGGCTTAGAGGAGGTGAGAGTTTGAAGAACTTTAATGTTGTCTTTCAATGCTGTAGGATGCCCCTCAATTCCCTGTTCTCAAATTTAAATATGTCTTAATTGTACTGGGGCGTGGTGGCTCAGTGGACTAAGGCTCCTGAAAACTGTTGGCTGCAAAGTCAGCAGCTTTGCAGTTCGAATCCCGGGAGCCCCGCAGTGGAGTGAGCTCCCACTGATAACCCCAGCTCGTGCCAACCTAGCAGTTCGAAAGCATGTAAAAGCAAGTAGATAAATAGGTACCACTGTAAAAAGTGGGAAGGTAAAACAGTGTTTCCTTGCAGCCATGGCGGCCACGTGGCCATGGACTTGCACAACACTGGCTCTTTGGCTTGAATACAGAGATGAGTACCGCCCCTAGAGTCAGACACAACTAGCATGCATGTGCGGGGGGTAAACTTTACCTTTACTTTTTAATTGTACTGAACTGTATATTGTCCCTCATTACTGTAAGCCACCTTGGATTTTTTTTTTCCAAGGAGAAAAGTGGGGTAAAAAGATACTCTAAATCAGGGGTCCTCAACCTAAGGCCCCGGGGCCAGATGCGGCCCCCCAAGGTCCTGAATCCGGCCCCTGGGACCAATTGCAACCCCCCCACCTACCCCCTGTTTTGTGAACAAGCCAGCCTCCGCAGCTGCTTTTGGACTGTGATCTGGCCCCCCAGTGGTGTCTGGGTGGTGGTGGACCGGCCCGCTGTTTGAGAACTTTGAGGACCCCTGCTCTAAATTATATGCCAGAGTAACTCATTCAGTTTTAATGCCAATGTACCAAATTCCACATTTTTCAAACAAGTCTACAAACCAAAACCCAGGGATCCTTTGAAACTTCTCTCTTTGAATTTTGCAACTGGGTTCCCCAACCCAAATGTTTGTGTAGAATTATTTGTGGAACACAGACACAGAAATGCACATTTAGAGAAACAACTCTGCAAGAAAAAAAGTCATCTTATACTAGTAATGTGGCCTACCAAATGTTGACATTTGGTACAAATTCTCGAAGTTTGGGGTGGGAATCCATTTTGGAGCCACAAAAATGAAACAAATGGAAATCTACAGATGCTTCAATCCCTATTCAAAATACAGTACAGAGGTCCCATATAGAGACTCCAACATGTAGATCTGTGCATGGAAGTTCACAATGTCCCAATGCATAGTCATCTTTACTTTTTCAGGAGGCTAAGCTGGCCCCATAATTGCTATCCTTCCACAAGCAGGTAAAGTCCTTTCTCTTCAGGTGCCCTTTCCCTTGATGACTGCCTGCCTGGGAGGAGACTTTAAACGGATTGCTGTGCCTTCCTGCTTTTAAGGTGGTTTGGCGGTGCTGGTCTTTACCATTTTTAAGAGTAGTATTCATTTAGTGTTTGCACACTTGTTTTTAGCTTTAAATATTGTCTCAGGAGGACCTTTTTAAGGAGGAAGACAGGGTAAAAAATATTTTAAATAAACAAATATGTCGGGAAAGCCGTAAGTGTCAAATGTAGAGATGGGCACGAAATGAACAATTTTTTTGTTTCCGTTTTTGTTTTTTCGTTTCATTACGCAACAAAACGACAAACGAATTTTGTCTCTAAAATGAAATGAAATGAACAGAAAACAGAAACACCGGAAATTTTGTCATGCGTTTCGTTTCTGTTACTGCAATACAAGTGAATTGCTTAAAATCCTAAAAAAATCACAAAAAATTAAAATAAATGGTAACAAAATGGTAACAAAACGAACAAAAACGAAAACAAACTTTTTGCAAAAATTTGCAAAAAAGGACACGAACCGAAATGGACCCTACAAACGACAAACGACAAACGAAATGCCATTTTTTTGATTCGTGCCCATCTCTAGTCAAATGTGCTGGATCCATAAGGCACTGCTCAAGTAAAATCCAGCAAAAAAGGGGGGGAAAGCAATCTAATAACCCTCAGCTTTCCATTAATGAAAGATGTAGCCAAACCTCGTCCAGCTGAAACTCTGCCTAAGCCGGCAAGCTTCCATTAAAAATATATCTGTTTTTCCCCCCTTGAAGTTAGATGTGTTTATTTGGAAGTTAAGCTAAATGTGCCTGATGGGGCTTACTCCTAAATCATCACACGCGTGATCAGAAGTTTTAATCAGTAAATTGTCCAACTAAAACTTGGGTTGATTTGTTGATGGGAGTCAGATTTAATTGGTGGGCTTGTACATACATTAACCCCCCGCCATTTCGCGATTCATGTACTGTGGTCCCGCTATATTGCGGTACTGCAGTACATGCTGGGGCTTCAGCTGATTAGCGCTGGGGTGTGGGGAAGGGAGAAAAAAGTTTTAAAAGCCCAGTTTTAAAAGCCCAGTTTTAAAAAAAAACACTACTTGCACAGGCTGCTCGAAGACTTTAAAAAGCCTTCCAGCAGCCCGGGCAAGCGGCAGTGGTGGGTCAGATCCACCACCACCACTTATATGGCCTCCTGGAATATTTAAAATGCCTTTAAGCAATGGAGCCAAAGGCATTTTAAACTTCACGCGCTCCCCCAGCCCCACCTGACCTGCCTCTTTCATTCTTTCAAAACTAAGAAATCAGCTACATCCATAACTTTTCCAGGGGTCCCAAATCTCTAGTATTTAACTTTGTAAAGTAGCAGCCAGCATATCAGAAGTATATTTCAGACATAATCAGAACAGTATAACAATATTGTGTTATTTAAACATAAACAAAAGTGAATGAATTCCAGTTTGTTTCTCTGTCCACTACACCCACTATATCCTTGGAGTCATATGCCACTCTGCCCCTAAATAACTTTAAAATAAGGGATATTTAATGGGGTCTGGAACAAACATTTCTGATTTTCACTTTAATCCACAGTGGCAAAAATGTGGGGTTTGCACCATGCTGCTTCTACGGACTTTCCTGTTCTTATTTCCTCTTTTGAACAATAATCCTCTGTCCAGCAAAGATATCAAGCTATTTCTGATCTACCACAGATCCCCAAAGTGGTTGTCTATTCAGTAATAGGGGGGTGTGGTGGCTCCAGAGAATGGCTTTCCCATGATAACTCCATGAAGAATGTATATTCTTTTAATTTTTTATTTTATTTTCTTGAGGACCAAACATCCCATTAAAAATATTGAACTAAGCATCTCATGTTCTAAATGATGGTCTTCCTCATTTTCCCCTAGTGTGACAGACTTAAAGTGTTTTGACTCCGTGGAGTATCATGAAATAATGGCGGTGGAGAGATAAATGAGAAGAGGGAATCAGAATTTCCCTCAATCTAGTGTTTTTCAAATGGAATGGGTTACAAAACTAGCAGGAGAATGGGCACTGTGGTCTGACGCATTTCAAAAACGCTTGGCTCAGATTACAAGTGCCTGAATTACGAGTGCAGCCACTTCGCAAACCATCAGAGGATCAGGATCAAAACCAAATGCCACATGTTTGGCCCTTTGTGATGTCATAGGAGTTGTGATGTCACAGGATTTGGGCTCTGTCCAGCCACTGCAGAACAGCATGTGTCCCGTGACCATATGCAGGAAAGCATGACACACACACACACACAGAGAGAGAGAGAGAGAGAGAGAGAGAAGGGGGACTTCCAGCATTACCTCTTATTATCTGTGCAACATGCATCTAAACACCTTCATGTTTCCAATCAAAAAACGGAGGAGATGCTGTTCAAACCCAGCGTTGAGAGATCCTATCTGGATATTTTGCCATGGTCCATGGAGGTTCTGCTAAGATGTACCTACCAATAGCCACAGGCCTTATATATATATGATTTCCATAATGGGGCCCACAATGAAAACGTTGGGAGAGAGAATGCCTATTGCATTTTCCAAAGAACCAACCTCAGGTACAATTAATAGCCTGCTGGCTGTGGCTTTGCCCTGCAAATTATATATACTGTATACAATTTGCAGATAGATAGATAGATAGATATGCAAATTGTATACAGTATATATAATTTGCAGGGCAAAGCCGCAGCCAGCAGGCTATTAATTGTATCTGAGGACAGTTCTTAGAAAAAGCAAATGTTTTCACTGTGGACTCCATTATGGAAATCATTCCAAAACATTCCCCAAGAAAAGCATGGAATGGAATCGGACCTCACTCTTTCCCTTTTTTCAGTCTTTCCTTTTGCGTTCTTAATTTCTATTTTTATTTAATATATTTTCCCTGCCTTCTAGGACTCTCTCCAGGAAGCCCACGCTACTCGGAGGATAAAGGTTTTTAAGTGAATCATTTGCCTCTTTCATTCTTTCAAAACTAAGAAATCAGCTACATCCATAACTTTTCCAGGGGTCCCAAATCTCTAGTATTTAACTTTGTAAAGTAGCAGCCAGCATATCAGAAGTTGATTGCAAAAAAAAAAAATCAACATGATTAAAATCCCGGTTAATTAACAGGAGTTATTTTCCATCAAAGTGGCAAGGGGAGAAGATCATCAGTTATAAATAATCTTCCTTTCAGACATAATCAGAACAGTAAAACAATATTGTGTGATTTAAACATAAACAAAAGTGACTTTCATCAGGCACAGTTTTGCATATTTCAGTGTTTAATTCCTCCCCCCCCACACACACACACATACAAACGATTATTTCCAAAATAGAAACTTACTCCCCAAAATTCTACTAGGTGTTAGGTGTTCTTGTTGCATATATTTATTTTCAACAACACAGTACTCTTGTCCTATTACAATAATGAATGTCTGGAACAAGATTTATAGACTGTTCCCATTTCAATTGTACTGTACTTCTGTTTTACACTGCTTTTTTCTCTTCTTTCCTTGTTCATAAATGGTTTATTATCTTCAGCCATAATATTTTTAAAAAAACCAAGTGCCTTGATCTAGGGCAGCGTAGGCAAAAAAAAAAGTGGACTTCCAGCTCTTGCTGAACTACAAATCCCATCAACTATAGCTGGCCTAGCCAAATGGAAGGGGAAGATGGGCGTTTTCGCTTAGTGACATCAGCCGGGCCCAGTCTTGTTCCTCAGCAAGAGAGCTTACATTCTTTCATCCCTTGACTACAACCCCCAGTATCCCCAGATAACATGGCCGCATGTGTGCCCCTCAGCAGAAAGAACTACCCACTGAAGTGGCAACACAGATGCTGTGCACCGTATGCCTTTTAACGCTCAGAGGTACTCAGCGGCAGGACTAATGGCTATTGTATCTTACGTATGCATTTATTCTGGCTGGACTGCCCAGTGAGTTAGATCTCTGGCTGAGGAACCAGAGGTTGAGAGTTTGATTCCTCAGTGTGCTTCCCAGAAAAGCCAACCTGGGTGACCTTGGGCAAGTTGCACAGTCCTAGGGTGCACCCAGTAGAAGGGAAATGGTAAAGCACTTCAGAGTCTTCTCCACCTAGAAAGCCCTAGAAAGAGTCGCCATAAGTCAGAACTGATTTGACAGCATGTGATTATGATGATGATGATGACGACGACAATGACGATGACGATGATGATGATTAGAGATGGGCACGAATCAGAAAAATGACATTTCGTTTGTCATTTGTCGTTTGGAGGATCCGTTTCGTTTCGTTTCCGTTTTTCGTGATTTTTGCAAAAAAATCATTTTCGTTTTCGTTCATTTCGTTACCGTTTCATTACCATTAATTTTAATTTTTTGGTTTTTTTTTAGCATTTAAAGCAGTTCACTGTACTGCAATAATGGAAACGAAACACATGACAAAATTTCCGGTGTTTCTGTTCGTTTCGTTTCATTTTTGAGACAAAATTTGTTTGTTGTTTCGTTGCGTAACGAAATGAAAAAACGGAAACGGAAATGAAAAATTGTTCGTTTCGTGTTCATCTCTAATTATGATACATGTAATGTCCACTGAAATACATACTGTATGGTTCTTTCACCATCCAAACCATACTAGACGCTTCTTCTATTAGAAGTAAGATGGTCGCATGAACATTTCCTGGTTGTCTGACAAGGGAGTCCTGGGAACGGTTGCAGGCTTTTGCTTACAATCACGTCCCTCTGAAGTATTGCTTTCTGGCAGGCCACAAAAGGTAGATTAGAAGAATTTGTTCGAATGTTCCCTTGCATCACTGTCCTGATGTTTTCAAAGAGGTGAAATGGTTCTCTGCCAGCCATTTCCCAGTCAAAGGCTATTTAGCAAGGGCTAAGAAACACTTCTAGTTCTGAAACCACTTTTTTGCTTTGAATTATTATCTTTAATATTCATTTTACAGACATATCTGAACAGGTCTGAGGATCACCTTGTTCCTCTAAATTTTGAGAGTTCCAGCCTCCCAAAAATGCATCTCCCATCTCTGCTTTAGGAAGAATCTGGAAATGGGGAATTTATTTGGTGTAATCCCTTATTACTGTAAGCCGCCTTGAGTACTTTTCCAAGGAGAAAAGGTGGGGTAAAAACACTTTAAAATAAATACTGTATATACTCGAATATATTTGTAAGCCTAGTTTTTCAGCCCTAATTTTGGGCTGAAAAGGGGGCCCTCAGCTTATATTTGGGTCAATACTTTTAGCCACTGAGGCAAGTCATCTGTGGGCTAAAAGTCATTTTAAACATTGCATGCCGCTTCTCATGACCCCCCTCTGCATCACAGGGGAGCAGCACGCAATGTTTAAAATGACTTTTAGCCACTGACCCAAGCACTTGCATCAGTGGCTAAAAGTCATTTTAAACATCACACACACACACCCCAGCTCACAAAGGAGGAGCTACCAGGCCCTGCTGCATTTCCCACCCTAGACTTATACTCGAGTCAATACGTTTCCCCAGTTTTGGGGGGTTAAATTAGGGGCCTCGACTTATACGCGGGTCGACTTATACTCGAGTATATATGGTAATATAATAAACAAATAATCATTCCCTTTTAGCCAGTAAGTCCCTTCCATTTTCCCCTGCCTACTCTCACTTCCACCTCTGTCTCTCAGCCTAACCTAACTTAAGAACATGGGGCATTCTTTTAATTAATGATTATGATTTATCATTGATATTGGTATTAATAAATATCGCTTATCAATACACCCATTACTTGAATGTATTTTTTAAAAATATATTTTTAATACCAAGGTGAAATACAAGAATTTTGACTCCCCAAAAGAACCCACAGGACTGAGTCTATGAGATCTGTATAGGGTTGCAGAGGACAAGATATTTTGGAGATCACCCATTGATGCCTGTACTGCAGGTAAAACTGTATTCACGACCTGGGGTTCAATCCCAGGTAGCAGGCTCAAGGTTCACTCAGCCTTCCATCCTTCCGAGGTCGGTAAAATGAGTACCCAGCTTGCTGGGGGGGGGGCAATGTGTAGCCTGCACACTGTAATTAAAAATTGTAAACCGCCCAGAGACTACTTAAAAGTGGTATGGGGCGGTATATAAGCAGAACACTTTGCTTTTGCTTTGCTTTGATAGGGTCACCTTATGTCAGTGGCATATGATAACAGCAATTTGAGCAATACTAAATGCCCCCCCAACTTTATGAACGATTACCAAAAATAAAACTCCAAAATGCATGTTTTAGAAACGCTGCTCATTGTACTTTAAAAAGATGTTACCACTCATTGTCTTACTTCTTTTTAAAAAAGAACATTATTCTCCCATTTGTCACCCCTCAGAAAATAGCACCGTCCAGCCAGGATGCTAACCTTTGGCCAGATGGGCAGTATAAAAATGGAACAAATAATAAATGAAATAAATTAAACTTGCTCCTTGTATTTAAGGGTTATTCATCAGAATTCAGTCTCTCAAGCTTTCTCTGCCCCAAATCTGAAATGCTCTATAAGACTCCAACTGACTTGCAAGGGGGGACACTGTAAACTTTTTTTAGTTTTTTGCACTAATTACATGAAATTTGAAGAAACAATAGATCCATAAAATGGGGGTCATCCCACCAAATTCAGAAAGCAAGCTGCAGGTGTTTGTTTATCTACAAGAAACGTTTATTTTATTTTTATTTTTCAATTAAAAAAGGGAAGTGTGAAGTGACTCTTATCTCATTTGATTTGATTTGATAAATCAGTCAAAATCACTCTGACTCATTTAATATTTCGGGCTTCTCCTGAGTATGGTGCACAGCCGTCCTTGAAAAACTATCCACCTCGCATGATCAATGTGAAGATTAAAAGGATGCAAAGGAAGAAGAATAAATGCAATAATACAGTTACTGTATTCCTTTTCTAAATAAAGACAAATGCGCTTTGAAATACATCAGCCCTGCTTGCAACTATCAAGCCCTTGTGAAGTTTCACGGAGCTAGATAGTCATGGAAAACACCTTTGGACAGAAGGGTGATCAGGCTGCCAGACCAATGAAGAATCTAAGGGGTGGGTATGCAGTCCCGGTCCCCTGGGACCTTTAAAGGCACAGGCACAATCAGTAAGAAAGAAGCTGGCAACCTGACTGATAAACAAGACTTGCATGCATGTGAGGCGCCTGGATAAACGCTGCATTGATCTTCTATTTGACCTAAATACAGTCACCCCCCGCCATTTCGCAGTTCAGGTACTGAACGCATCGCTCCCCGCCGCCGCCCCCTAGACCCATCTGGGAGCCCTCGGAGCTGCACGGGGGTGGCAGGGAGCTATTGCATCGCTCCCCGCCATCCCCCAGGCCCCTCCGGGAGGCCTCGGAGCTGCGTGGGGGCAGCGGGGAGCGATCACTCCCCACCGCCCCCCAGGCCCCTCTGATCGCTCCCCACCCCCACCTGACCTGCTTCTGCATACCGCAGATTTTCATGCATCGCGGGTCAGGTGGGTCCCTAACCCCCGCGATAGGCGGGGGGTTACTGTAAACAGCAGAGTAGCCTCTTTGAACAGGGACTGCAGTGGCCTCCCGTTTGATCTGGTCCCTTCCTCCACCTCATTACACCAAAGCAGGCCTTATGAAGCTGAGTCAATGATCCAGTTTCCTCTTCAGCATAACTTGCATCTGGGCCTGTCGTTACATATGTGTGGCAACCACTGTCTTGAGACAAAACTGGCAACCTGTTTCGCAGCTGCAGCTGGGCACACTGGGTGCGTTTTGCTGGGTAACCTGTGTTACTAGCCAATCATTCCTTCTAGGGATGGGCACAAAATGAAAAATGAAATGCTGTTTCGTTGTTTCATTACGTAACGAAACGAAACGATGAAGCAGCATTTCATTACAGACGAAACGAAACGGTCATCCCATCCCCCGTTAAAATGAACGTTTTGTTTCCTCTGTAAAACAGCTCACCCGCCACAGGTTAAAAACAAAAAGCGCCGACAGCCCGCAAGCTATCTGGTCAGTGTGAGATTTTAAAAATAAAAAAATTAAAAATGCACCAAACCAGCCCGCGGGCCAGGTGGTCAACATGAGTAAAAAAATAATAATAATAAAATAAAAACCCACCAACCTGGCCCGTGGACCAGCTGGTCAATGAAAGATAAAAAAAGAAAACTCTGGCCATTGACCTCAAGCTGCCCAATGCCCAAGTCATAAGCACCTACTTCCTGCAAAAAAAAACACATTCATAAATCCTGCTTTATTGGAGAATCTTTTTTTTTTACTATAATTCCCAGAATAGCCCAGCCAGAATGGCTTTAAAAAAGCCCTAAAATGCATTGCTAACAGTAAGGACTGATGGAAATGAAGGTCAAAGGACATCTGGAAGGCTGCTAGCTGCCCACCCTTGATTTCAAGCTGTGCTCCTCAACCCCAGGACATCCCAGAAGCAAGGAAGGGTGAACCACTTCTGAGTACTCTCTACCTAGAAAATCCTGGAAAGGGTAACCATAAGACAACTAAACTGACAGCACCTAATTGTTGTTAAATGAAGTTTCCCTATGGGTATTTTTCTGCTAGTCAACCTCTATCCCTCCACACCTCATAGTACAGGAGGAGGCAATCTGGCCTGGGAGTGAGAAATCAGGGAGAAACCTCAGGTATGTGTGGACAGGGGATACCAGGAAAACCCATTAGATCTAGCACAAAATATCCTACTTGTGTGCAGCTACAGGGATGCCGTATTTACCTCTGCAACAAACACCCTACATCAGACAACACTTCTGTATGGATAAGAACACTGTACTATGATTCTTTCTTTCTTTCTTTCTGGCTGCTGTTAGGGACATAAGAGGCAGAGTAATGTAGTGAATTGAGTGATGGGCTGGATCTCAGGAGACCTGGGTTCAAATCCCTGCAGAGCCATGGACACTCACCGGGTAGGGTCTGGAATTGGTAAAAACATTCCTCAAATCTCTCACAGGGAGTTGAAAGCCCCTATTAGGGACCCAACAAGTCAGCTTCATCTTGGCAGGGGTCTCCAAACTTTGGCCCTCCCAATGTTTTGGACCACAACTCCCAGAATTCCAGGCCTGTATTGCCCATGACAAAGGACTGTGGGGGTTGTTGTTAAAAACATCTGAAGGCCCTAAGTTTGGACGGACACTACTCCCTTAGAGCCAGTGTTGGGGGCTTCATTCCTGAGGCAGGGCCTGGAAAGTGGGCTCAAGCTGGGTGGGAGATTTCTGGGAGCATCCCCTTTCTAACAGTTTTCGAAGTCAAAAAATTGTGAGCTTCCAGAACCTGGAAATGTTCCTCTGTAGGACTACAGCTCCCAAGATCCTCCTGGCCCACACAACTAGACTGCCTAAGCTCTGTATGTTAACCAGAGATTTGGGCCACAGAACCCTGTAAGACTGCTAGTAAATGTTTGGCACCTGGTTCCCCCACCCCCACCCCAAACTTTATTAACAATTTAAAAGACAAATTATTTCAATTCTATCATTCTGAGAATATAGCTTTCTTTCTTTCTAAACTACTTATAGAAAAGAACACTTCCTGACATTCTCTAATTTGAATTGCTTCACCCCCATCTCTCTTTCTTTCTTACTACAGATATTGTCTTTGCTCTTGTAATTAGAGATGGGCACGAAACGAACAATTTTTTTGTTTCCGTTTTCGTTTTTTCATTTCGTTACATAATGAAACAACAAACAAATTTTGTCTCTAAAATGAAACGAAATGAACAGAAACACCGGAAATTTTGTCATGTGTTTCGTTTCCGTTACTGCAATATGAGTGAATTGCTTAAAATCCTTTAAAAAATCACAAAAAATGAAATAAATGGTAACGAAATAGTAACGAAATGAACGAAAACTAAAACGAATTTTTTGCAAAAATTCACAAAAAATGGAAACGAACTGAAACAGACCCTCCAAACGACAAACGACAAACAAAATGCCATTTTTTGTTTCGTGCCCATCTCTACTTGTAATAGTACTTTTCTTGGTTCTTCTTTTATTTCTACCTTAACAATCTACTTAACCTTTTATTTTTATTTTTGCAGTTATCAGTATCAGGAGACTTCTCACTCTGGTTCACCCGTACTTCTCCTAATGCTACTGACTGAGCAGCAGATTTTAATTCATACTTCCCCCTAGTCTTCTCAACTCTTTCCTTTTTCAACCACTCTGCGAACATGTTGACACCAGTTCTGAATGAATAATAGATGTTGAGGGCATGAGTTAAGAATCCCCATTTGATGTACCAGTTACAAAATGCATTAGGACTACGAAACCCATGGTCCAAGATACAGACCCGCACACCCCTCTAAATTGACTGCAAAACTGACTGTAGGCTTAGAAAGACCCTTCAGGGTTCACTGTTTACACCGGTCACTTGTGTCTTTACACTATTCCGCTGCTTGGCAAAATTTTGGCAGGTAAGCCAAGGAATAATCCCGTCTTGGAGACTTCCCCAGGTCAGTTCTTTGCACTGGCATGTCTTCACTCTCACCTGTCCTCGGCACCATTGCCTTAGCTGTAAAGTGGGGATCGTCTGCCGTACTGCAGATAGGAATTTATATAGCACGTCCTGCCTTTCTTCCTTCAGACTGGATGGGGTGGACGGATGTACAGTTGGAGAGACCCCTTCTTAAATCCTACTCAACCACTGTGCCTAGTGTACTTTGCAGGCAGGGTGGTTGTGAAAAACCAAAGGGCACAAAGGGTGCCCTCTACATGGGGTTGCCCTTTACCCTTATCCGGCGATTGCAGCGGGTACAGAACGCGGCGGCCAGGCTTGTGGTAGGTGCAAACAGATAGGCTCGCATCTCCCCTATCCTGGCTCGCCTGCATTGGTTGCCCGCTGCTTCCCGGGTAAGGTTCAAGGTCATGGTTTTGGTTTACAAAACCCTCCATGGCTTGGGACCTATCTATCTGGCGGAGCGGATCTCCCAGAGATCAATCTCGTCCCAGCCAACCAGAGCTTCGTCTTCTCTTTCTTTTAGAGTGCCTACACCAAGAGAGGCCCGTAGGGTTTCCACCAGGAATCTGGCCTTTTCGGCCCGGCCTCTTGGAACAAGCTGCCAGTTGAGATCAGGCAGGCGGAGACACTGCCAGCCTTCAGAAGGGCCTTAAAGACCTGTCTCTTCAGGCAATGCTTCGGGGCCCTCTGAGCACACTGTAATTGTGGTTTTTTTTTGTTTGTTTGTTTGTTTTTGTCCTCCTGCGGACATTAGTTTTCTTGCCAGATTCAACCTTGGCTTTGATTCTGTCTTGGTTAGTGGTGTAATGCTTTTTTTGTCATTGTGTGTGTGTGTGTGTGTGTGTGTGTGTTTTATACTGTATTTATATATTATTGTATTTGTTAGGTTTCGATTGTTTATGATCATTGGGGTTTGTGAAGAAGAAGGAGGAGGAGGAGGAGGAGGAGGAGGAGGAGGAGAAGAAGAAGAAGAAGAAGAAGAAGAA
>JAHTLZ010003526.1:1153236-1169407 GCA_023846285.1 Phrynocephalus versicolor | reverse complement strand
ACACACACACACACACACACACACACACACACACACACACACACACAAACTAGATTTCAGGTTTAAAATTATCTGGCCTTTTAGGACCAAGGTGGGGTTGGGGTCTGGACTGACTCTTGATTCATCATCATCATCATCATCGTGGAAGTGCAGATCTCTGGGAGTGACGCTCTGGATCCTTGGATCCAGGCCTTGTCAGGGAGGCCCAGGAATCAAACTCCCCACCTCTGGCTTCTCAGACAGATATGTAAATCATTGAAATTAAAATATTAAAGATTGCCAAATGACCTGGTCCTCTGCTTGTTAGAGCCATTGGGTCTGTCAATTAAGCTTTTTTCACTGTGCTGCAGTGAAATATACCCTGCCCAGAACAAAACACTCCAGCAAAACCTCTTTATTTAAAGCATAGCAGCAGTGGCAGACTGAAAAGCTGGCAGCCTGAGTAGCCACCAGTGGCTGGCCACTAGATAACACAGCCTGTTTTGCTTGTTGAACAAATTAAGTTTGGCCAGATTAGGTTGAAGCCATCAGCTCAGTCCTAAATGATACGGATGCTACTTTTTACTGAGTTGTATCTTTGGCCCCATATTTCTGACTCTGACTGGCAGCAGCTCCCTAGGAAAGCAGAAATATTGTTTCCAAGCCCTGCACAAAGATGCTGGTGATTAAACCCAAGACCTTGTACATCAGGGCTAGGAAGCCTTCCAGATGTTTTCCGATTGCTGTTTCCTCCTCAACCTTACCCAGCAAGGCAAAACAGTGCTGGGTCATGTCATGATGTACTCGGAAGGGACATGCGTTTTCCAGCTCTCAAAAAAAAGAAGTCCAGTAACCATGACTCAACTTCCAGATAAACTCACCTGGGTGACTGAGAATCTTCACAGACATTTCCAGCTCTGTGCTACTTGCAATGCTCGTCCATTCCCCACCCACCCCTCCATGATCTCAGGTTCTCTGCAACAAATCGCACGGGGGATGGACTGACTAAATTTATTTGGGATGATGCAGGCGACACTGCTCTGGATTGTGGCCTCGCAAATTATCTCCGGACAAGGGGAAATGTGCTTTCGAGTAAGTCGACCTAGAATTGTTGACGCTCTCTGAGAAAGCTCTCTCTTTAAATATGTTCCCAGGCAGATTTTGGAGGATTTGGCAGGCTGGCCCAGATCAGGCAGTCAAAACAAAACGTCCCCTCTTTTCCTCCCTAGTTCGCCCTCCCCTGCTGTCCTCCCCCCCCCAACACACACAAAAGAAAAGAAAAAACACTTTAAAAAACCAACTTAAAATAAACTGGCTCCTGGGATCTGGGAAAAGAATGAGGGGAAGTCGGGAGAGATGCCTGACCAGGGAAAGTGAATACATTTCTATCCATTTCTCTTTGCTTTGTGCAAGGGAGTTGCTGAACCAATAAATCATACTTCCGGGAACACACTGGGTATTCGTGGCTGCCCCTCCCCACACAGAGACACGCCACACCACACCAATGCAAATATATAAACACCGATCTCTTATATCAGCCCCAGAAATGCTCTTATGAACCCCATTTTTAAGGTTCATGGGTGGTATTTGAGGTTTTGTTTTGCTTTGTTTTGTTAGTTTGTTTTTCAGAAGCTAGAAAAAGAGGATAGCTACTCAGCAAATGGGAGAGAAGCTAGCCTAATAGCTAAAGAGGGGGGAAAGATTAATTCACTACCAAATTAATTGTGCATGTTTAGGATGGAATGGTTTTCAGTTTAAAGGCACACCTTCCCATTAGTTGGCTTAAACAAACGCCCACTGAATCTCCTCTACAAAAATGCCAGGTTTTGATAGGATGTGGTCCTTGAAGGTTGCCAGCCGATCAGACAAGACCATCCATCCAAAAATACAGGATTCAAGTTGGAAAATTCTTTCTACAAATTACGTCTGCCCTCAAAGCTGAGAGTTCAGTGAGTTTAAGCAAGATCTCTAAGCCAGCACGCTAACACAGAAATTCTATTGCCATCCAGGCCCTTTTGTTCTTAAGGGGGGGGGGATGAAAAGGTACTCCATGTATTGGTATTTTAAAAAAAAACATAACTTTAGTAAAGAAAGCTCTGATATGCTCTTCCACCTTTAAGACAACTGCGCTGCAAGTACCAAGCAGTCAAGCTTTTTTTCACAGTAGAGAAATAAGCATAATTGTTCTCTAGCATCTCCTCAATGGCCATTCTAGAAAACCGAGTTACAGAATTAGCATGACTATCATATATAACATGCATTGGCACGCTTAGGTTTATTGTCTGTGAACCGCCCAGACCGGCCATTAGTCCGATGGGTGGTAAATAAATAAACAAATAAATCAGGTGAGATGGAAACTCTATATTTTTCTCTGAATATATTCATATATGCATCCATTGACAGTTAGGTCTTCCATTCCCATGGGTCTACTTGAGTTAAAACAGACACACACATGATGGCTTAGAATAGGGGTGAACAAAAGAACATAAGAAGAGCCATGCTGGATCATGCCAAAGGCCCGTCTATTCCAGCTTCCTGTATCTCACAGTGGCCCCACCAGATGTGTCTGGGCGCGCACGAGACTAGATCTCTGTCTCCTGATAGCACTCCCCTGCATCTGGTCCTTGAAGTACCTTGGTTTTAAGCCTGGAGATGACACATCTCCATCATGGTTTGTAACCTGTGATGGACTTTTCCTCCAGAAATCTGTCCAATCCCCCTTTGAAGGCATCCAGGCCAGATGCCATCACCACCTCCTGTGGCAGGGAGTTTCTGTGCCCTGAGTTTCTAATACAGAGAGTTAAGTTCTCTGTATTAAATTGGTGCCATCATCCATAAATGTCCATCAGGGTGCGGAAAGTTCAGTCTATCTGGAATATAAGATGCCCTCCCCTGTCCCGTCGGCATCAAGCCTGTCTTACTTATTCAAGGGGAGGGGGGTCGGGAATGAGGCCGGAGGTGCTGTTTACTTTTAAATCTCCTTCAACTCTCTGCTCCTATGTCCCAGGGGACAAAAGACAATAGGAAAAGGAAGGGAATAACCTGTTGGATATGAAAAACATATTTAATGAGTACCACCTTTGCCAAAGCTTTATGGAGTGAAGGGGAGGGAGACAGCTGGGTCTGGCCTGCATGTTTATTAAAAAAGGGGAGACTTCTTTGCTCAACATTTTGGTTCAGACACAGGTCTGATTACAGTGGTACCTTGTATAAAGGAATTAATTCATTCCAAATGAAATTATGTTAATCAAATTTTCCTTTATACAAATTCCCATAGGAATGCATTGAAAATGAAGTAATCCCATTTTTATGTTGCACGGATTCTCCCCATAGGCAATTATGTTAAGCAAATTTCCCCTATCTCCGGAACTTTTTATGTTGTACAGATTTTATGTTATACAAACTGTTTGTTATACAAGGGTCCACTGTATTTTCATGTTCTTCCATGTCCACCACCCTTAAGGGGCATTGCCTAAAACTATGTCCCGGTTGGGAATAAGGTGAGATCTGAAATCACACCTACAATCATGTAGAACGTACGTGGCATCCTCACCATTATCACTTGAAAGAAGCATTTCTCAAAGCAAATTTAATCAATATCCCCGAGGCTCACTCCCCACCCACAATCCACTAGACAAGGCCACCCAAAACTACAGGATCTAAGTGGGAAAATTCTTTCGACAAAATTCGTCTGCCCTCAAAACTGAGATTTCAGTGAGTTTAAGCAAGACTCTAAGCCTGCACGCTAACACAGAAATTCTGTTGCCATCCAGGCACTTTTATCCTAAGGGGGGGGGGAGTGATAGACTACTCCATCGATTTAAAAATAAAAACTTAACTTTAGTAAAGAAAGATACAGGTGAAGAGAATTGGGGAGAAAGACAATATCCACATAATTTGATTTAACTATGCTGTCCACTCTACCAGTACTTGTCAGAATATAAAGTACAGTATCTTTGTGCATTAGACGAAGCAATCTATACACCTCCATGTGTAAGTGAAATGAGTCACCTCCCACATGAACTAATGTACTACCATGATTTCTATAGAGAGGGTAGAGAACCTCTTTCTACCAATATCAGATGGTGCGCAATAAATTCCTTTGGTTTGTCATGGAAACCTGTTGAGTTTCTCCGCTGTACATGAAACAGCCCAAGAGAAAGTTCCTCACAGATAACCAAGAATCGTGTGGTCTAATAATATTTTTAAGAACAAGCCGCTCGGGCAGAACATGGCCTGGACAGAAGAAATAAAGGATACGCCGGCACGTAGCGCAAACCCTGTGGAATGCACTTGTCGCTGCATTTTAAGAAATGCAGGTATTCTGAGATCCTCTGTGGGGTTCCTTGCCAATTTTTGTATCCTTGAGTTTCATCGGTGTTTTCATAGATGCCGGGGCTTCAGAAACAGGTTTTTTTTTTCGGGTGGCTTTTCATTCCCTTTGGGTATCAATTAGAGATGGGCACGACTCAAAAAAATAATTTTTCATTTTTTCGTTTTTTGTTAAGGGGTCCGTTTCGGTTCGTTTTTGTTTTTCAGGGGGGTTTTGCTCATTTTTCATTTTTGTTTTTGTTACGAAACGAAACAAAAAACAAAATGAAAATGAAAAATTTTCATTTTCGTTAGCATTCTTTTCATTGTGATGTGTCTGTCATAACGAAAATGAAAAACACGGCAAAATTTTTCGTTTCGTTTTCGTTTTGTTTTCTGGAACATTTTCGTTTTCGTTTTTGTTGCGTAACGAAAACGAAAATGAAAATTTCGCTGAGTCGTGCCCATCTCTAGTATCAATCCGTTTGCCCCTCAGTTTCAGCCAATGTGCTTTTGGTCTGGATTTGCACTCAAAACCAGTCTGATCCTTGTTTGCTCTACTTATTCCTTCTACTTTTTTATCCTCTAAGCATTTGCAATGCTTGGGAAAAGTGCCCTTTCTGGAACTGCTGGATCCCTACCCGGCATGAAAGATCCTGAGACGTATAGTCCATAAGAACACAAGAACATAAGAAGAGCCATGCTAGATCGGGCCAAAGGCCCATCTCCTCCAGCTTCCTGTATCTCAAAGTGGCCCCACCAGATGCATCTGGGAGTGCATGAGACTAGATCTCTCTCTCCTGATACCACTCCCCTGCATCTGGCCCTTGAAGTACCCTGGTTTTAAGACTGGAGATTACACATCTCAATCATGGCTTGTAACCTGTGATGGACTTCTCCTCCAGGAATCTGTCCAATCCCCTTTTGAAGGCATCCAGGCCAGATGCCATCACCACCTCCTGTGGCAGGGAGTTCCACAGACTAACAACACACTGGGTAAAACAGTATTTTCCTTTGTCTGCTCTCACTCTCCCAACCCTCAATTTGAGTGGATGTCCCCTACTTCTGGTATTTTGTGAGAGGGAGAAGAGCGTCCCTCTATCCCCTTTACTCATGCCCTACATTATTTTGTACATCTCAATCATATCCGGAAAAGAAACATTTTCCAAGTTCTGCTCATTAGTCTGAGATAAAATTCTAACAAACACACACACAGTCCCAGGACAACTTTAAAGAATCCATTCAGGAGCCCTTACCTGTGCTGGAACGTGCTTTCGGCCTAGATTTGCACCCAAAACCGGTCGGTGATCCCCCTAGCAGGCTGCTAGGAGGGAAAAGTCCAGAACCATACTCAGGGACGTAGGACGGGTAGGTGGTAATGGGATGGTGGGTGGAGGAGGAAGCCCCTCCTAAGGAGGCCATGCCACTCCTGGAATGAGAAGACTCCAGCTTCATGGTATCAGCCAAAGACACCTGATACTTGATGCACTCTTTCTCCTCTTGACGGCTGGATCCGGTGGAACCCGGGGTGGAGATGGAAGGATCCGGAGACACGTCTTTGGGAGGGGTCGGCGGGAAGGTAAAGAGGTGGGGTGAGGAATGGCCTGCCGACAAAGTGGAAGAAGAGGCCGGAGGGTAGACCGACAGAGGTCCAGGGGAGCTGTGGTGGATGGGCGTCTTGGAAAAGGGGCTGAGGTTCCAAGGTGAGGTTCCGTGGTGGTGGCTTCCCAAAGCTTTGCTCCCATCCAGCCAAGGGAGAGAACTGTGGAGCAACGGTGGGCGACACACCTGGCCACCTGGAGGAGGAGAAGACAAAGGAGATCCTGGTTAGTCAGTGTGTCCCCACCAAAAGGGAACCGCCTTATTACCTTAGTGCTAATCCGAGTGTAAAAATTAGAGATGGGCACAAATCAAAAAAATGGTGTTTCATTTGTCGTTTGTCGTTTAAGGGGTCCGTTTCGGTTCGTTTCTGTTTTTCGCGAATTTTGTTGCAAAAAATCATTTTTGTTTGTTTTGTTACCATTTATTTCATTTTTTGTGATTTTTTTTAGCATTTAAAGCAGTTCAATATATTGCCGTAATGAAAACGAAATGGACGACAAAATTTCCGGTGTTTCTGTTTCGTTTCATTTTAGAGACAAAATTCGTTTGTCGTTTCGTTATGTAATTAAATGAAAAAAAGGGAAACGGAAACGGAAAATTGTTCATTTCGTGCCCATCTCTAGTAAAAATGCTTGTGTTGGAGACTTCCAGACCCAGGATCCACCAGCCAATAAGGCCATTGGGTTTTCCCAAGAAGGAGAATGAGCCAGGTCAATGGCCAGTAGAGACGTTGGAGGGACCACATTAAATGTCTTGTGGCACCCTGAAGATTAACAAGTTTACGTACAGTGGCATTGGCTTCAACACCGGGTGCCAAAATAGTCTTCCAGACATCCTCTGGCTCTTGGTAGTTTTTGCTTCAAGACACTTCAGACTCTCAGCAGAAAATTCCTCTCTAGAAATCTCTCGGGTAAGGAGATGAATGAAAACGAGATCTGGGAAAAGTTACTTTTTCTGAAGCCCTCAATAAGACGTTGTAGTCCAATACTGTGCCATTTGCAAGGGTTGGTGGCAACCCACCCTCCCTGGGTGTTCCAAAAACTCAAAAACAATTGCAATCTTTTTTCTTTTTCCTCCCCCCCCTTTTTTTGAAGGGGTTGGGTATGGTAGCCTTCACAAAATAAAATAGCCCCCCACTCCCTACTCTAATCTCTTGTTTGCCATCGGACAGCAATAAATGGTCTTAAAGTTCTAATGACTTCAATCATTGAACTTCAGGTGTGTTTAGCTTGTTCTGGAGGGTGTCTCTTGTACCTCCCCTTCCAAGCAGAAAAATAATGCACTGACATAAACATTGTTTCCCTGTGTCCCCATCTCTCCAGCTTTTGTTCCCTCTAAAAATTATACTCGTGCTACAGGTAACTGACAAAGACTGGTTGGCTCCCGGTGGCGTCCACTGGTGCCGGGGACCATCATTCAACTCAAACGTCAGAGATAGAGTCACTTCCCCTTCTCTAAGCTTTTAGGAAGGGTGTGAAGATAAACTGAACTTTTGATTATGGATTCAGAGGAAGAAAGTCATCACCATCACAGGTTTTTTTCCCTACTGTTCTACTATAATTTTAAGGGTCTTACGGCCCAACTAATTTTTAAATTGCTGTTGTTCTGGTTTAATCTCTTCTAAACTTATTTTGATGGTGTTTGCGAGCCATCTTGTGCGTTTTTTAATGGAAAGGCAGTCTAGATTTGAAATGAAAGAGGAGGAGGAGGAGGAGGAAATGGCAGGGATAAAAGCAGCAGCCAACTCTTATGATTCCAAGAAAAGCAAGGCAGAGAAAGAGGGAGCAGCAAGCCGAGAAAGGCCTGCAAATATGTTCACCACCTTGCATCCAAGACCACATCTTTTCAAAACTTGGGCAAAGTGATGTTTCAAACTCCCACATCCCCAGATCTCCAGATTTAAGGGAGCCGGGAGTCCAGAACGTGACTCATACCTGCTCATCATCTTTGAATCAGCTCAGGACTACCTCGAGAGGGGACTTCTGCAGAAGACAGGAAATGGTTGGGGCACTTCCGGGCCAAGTGCAGAACTTTGAGGTGGCTCCATCCTACGGAGACACCTCCATCCTACGGAGTCATCAAGACAAGTGCTGCTTCCACCCTACTCCCCAATCCAAACCCTTTGAAGGAGGACAATATAGGTGGCACCAAACAGCTCAGTGGTTTAGGCATCCAGAAGTTGGGAGTTCAATTCCCCACTGGGCTTCCTTAACAGAGACGATCCAGAGGGTCCTATCAAGCTCTGCCGTTCTAAGATGTTTAGGAGGAAGCACAGATTTGGACAAGTTACCAAGACCAGCTCAATTTTGTGGGCCCGTGTTTGTTTAGTTTGCTGACGACTGAGGCTGCCCTGTTTTAGGAGAGGTGTTTGAGATTACTACATCCCCGGCAATGCAGACATGACACTCACAGCCTGCGTAAGTGGGCCGTTGGTGCTTAGCTCAACCTGTTACATGAAAATGATATGTGAATAGCTCTAAATAGCCAAATGCAGTCCAAAAGTAATTTAATAGACCGAAAACTCAAGTTCTTCACCCCTAAGAGCCATTGCTGCTGCTACCGTTGTTAATCCGTGTTCAGCAATTTACATATATCACAGATAAGTAGCGAGATGGTGCCAGTTCAAGGTTTTGTTTCTCTTTGTGATTGTGTTTTTAAATGCTAGTTCCCACCCCACAGACCTCCATGAAAGTCTATATATGCAACAGAAGTGTGGGTGACATTGTCATAGAATCATAGAGTTGGAAGAGACCTCAAGGACCATCCACTCCAACCCCCTGCCATGCAGGAACCCCCATCACAGTATTTCCGACAAATGGCCATCCAGCTTCTGCTTAAAAACCTCCACAGAAGTAGACTCCACCACCCTCCATGGCAGCTTATTGATAAGGTGATTTAGCCCGGAAGCTCAAATGAACAGAGATGACGGATCTATTTGATTGATCCATTTATAGCAGCCTCCCCTTCATTCATCTTCCTTTCTAAAAACCCTTCGGAATCCCACGCTGTCTCAAGAGGACGCCGACACTGAGTCGGTCCGAATGAAAACAAGGGTCAACCAGACCTTTGCCCCATGATGGATCCAGCCATCCAAGGCGACAAAAGGGGTCCCGTTCACACATGACGGAGAAAAACGTGTTGTCTGGGGGTGTGAATTTTTTTTTACTTTTGTTTTTTTCAATGGAGTTGGTTCCTTTTTTAAAATATCAAATGGATTTTTACAGGCATTTGACTTATTGTTACCGTTGTTGTCGTGTTTAATCCCACCTTGTTGATTTCCCACGTACGGAAACGCTCTTTTGTTGAGCAATTGAAACTGGAGGAAATACACTGGATACACAGAATCAAGTCTGGCATCTTGGATTAAAACTGTGCCTTGATTGGGAGTTGATTCTTCACAAAGTAGCTTTATCAATAGCATCTCCTTTTTCAACAGATACATATGTATTTGAAACTATATTGCTCCGATTTTCATGGATTTTTAAACTGCTGAATTTACACAACGAAATATTGGATCTGCGCATATCTTAACAGCAGCTGCCCTGTTAAAATATAGGTGAATGATCACCATCACCTCTTTCAGTGCTGTTAGAAGCAGCAAATCAGACATGCCCTTCACTTTCTGATCAGGTGGCAACTCTGCTGAGTTAGAAAGGTAGATCTGACTGACTTGTGTGTGTTGTGTCGTTGCAGTCCTTGACCGACTCTACGTAACTCCATGTCTATGGAGGAATTTTCTTGGCAGGAGCACTGGAGTGGTTTGCCAGTTCCTACTCCAGGCGCCTACAGCACCTGGTATTCCCTGGTGGTCTCCCATCCAAGAGCTAACCAGGGCCGACCCTGCTTAGCTTCCGAAATCAAGTGAGATTGGATGTGCTTAGGGCCTCTAGTAGACAACAGTTTGATCCGAAAGCTTGCATTTGAACCCTTGATCTGCTTCCTTCTCTGTTACTGAAGTGGTTAGAAGGAACAGTGCCATGGCATGGCATGGGGATTCTGGGAGTTGGAGTGCAATTTTTGTAAAGTTCTGAAAATAGGCAGCACTGCCGCACCAGCAAATCTAGAAGCAGGCAACTTCTACATGTCCATGGAAGGGTGTGGAAATGGGAGTGAAAATGAAAGTTTGCAGGCCCATGGAAGGCCCATGTCATTGCCGTCCAAGCTGAATTTAAGCCTTTCTGGGGCCCTGTTACCTTCAGCTTTTCTCTTTCCCCTTCCTCCACTGTCCTCCCCCCCCCACCCAGGGGGGGGGGCCCAAAAAATCTGGGCCAATTTCTCCCTAAAACACTTGTTTTCCTCTCATGGGTCCTGCTTGCCTTGACAAAACCCACCTCAGGAGAGCTCCCCGTTTCGTGGGGGAACCACCCTCCCTCCTGCAAATTTTGCGGGGTGTTTAAGAAGGGGAGAAGCACCCGATCCACTACCCAATAGGGTAGACTATTCTGATTTCACTGGATTTTTCAGGGAAGACATTTAAGCCGCCTAACTTCCCTGGTTGGAAGAGGTTTAGCCCTCAGCTTCGGTCATAATGGTTCGCCGGTTCGCCTCCTCGAAACCTCTTTGCAGTTGGGTCTCCAGTGGGCTTACTCCCAAGGAGATGCCCACCAGACCACAACCCCAGGCATCCGGACCCTGCCGGATCACTAGGGGTCCCCTTCTATCGGTCCTCCTTCTGAGCAAGTACATTTAAGGATCGCCTCGCCTCCCTGGCTTAGCAGAAATCCAACGACAATCCTCTAAGCCCTTTTCGGATAGTAAAACTCTCTCCCACCCCCCAAGGCAGCCAGGTCTACTTGTGAGTAAACACCAACGCTACAGCGTAGCAGAAGTTCAACGAGTTGAAAAGGGGTGTCCACCCCCACCCCCCTTTCTTCCTTTTATTTTCCACGTTGGCGTCTCTCTGTAACCATTTTCCTCGCATTCTTCTAAGAGGTTTGCTCCCAAGTAAACCTAACGTTTCCCTATCCGATTGGAACCTATAGATCAGCGGCGCGTAAAGCTTGAGGTGAGAGAGAGAGACCCCCGCCCCCGCGCGCCTATTAATTAGGATTAAGAATTCTTCCATCTCAAATGCTTGAGGCCATTCGACGCCAGTTTAACACGTTGAGGACTGAGGTGAGAAAAACAGACCCCAGCATTTACCGGGAACTAGTATTGATTTTCCTCCGTGATTTTGTTTTTCTCCTTCTCCTCCCCACCCACATCTGTCCCCCGCCCCCCCAAAAAAAGAAAACAAAGATTTTTTGTTCCGCAAGGAAACCATGAAAACTGGCCCTAGTTTATTTGCTCCTCTTCTTAAACCGACAAACGGAGGCTGTTGTCCGGATTAAATTCCTTTAGAAGCAAAGCCACGTTCAACTCAACGGGAGCATTGAGTTGACAACACGGGAGGCCCTGGATTACACACAAAATACACCTTTTTCTCTTATTTTTGTTTCTGAAGCAAGCAATCCAATTTAAGTGAATGAACTCCCCCCCCTTTAAAAAAATATTTTTTAAAAAAAAAAGTTTTCCAGGTAGATTTCCCCCCTCCCCCACCCCAGTCCCGATCCTAAGTATTTGGAAATACAGTACACTGAAATCCATCCTAAGGCGTTTCTCCCACGCTCTCTGACAGTTTGGATCGAACAAATCGGGAGTTCATTTTTGGCGCGAAATGTGCGTTAGATCCAGGACGAACTAGGCTTAGATTATTTTAATTGGCTCACAGATTGGGGGGGGGGCGTTTTTCCCGGGGCGATTCACTCCTTTCAGGAGGTAAGCCTGTTCCACGCTGTCCACTCTTTTAAACCCAATTTTTTTCTATTTTTCTATTTTTTCTATTGATAAGGTGATTTAGACCGGAAGCTCAAATGAGCAGAGATGACGGATCTATTTGATCGATCCATTGATAGCAGCCTCCCTTTCATTCATCTTCCTTTCTAAAAACCCTTCGGAATCCTGCGCTGTCTCAAGAGAACGCCGACACAGTCGATCCCAATGAAATCAGAGATCAACCAGGCTTCTTAAACTTTGCCCAGGATGGATCCGGCTGTCCAAGGCGACAAAAAGGGTCCCTTTCACACATGACGGAGAAAAACGTGTTCTCTGGGGTGTGAATATATTTTTTTTAACTTTTGCTTTTTCAAAGGAGTTGGTTCCTTTTTTAAAATAGCAAATGGATTTTTACAGGCATTTGGCTGCTGTTGTTACTGTTGTTGTCATGTTTAATCCCACCTTGTTGATTTCCCACGTACGGAAACCGCTCTTTTGTTGAGCAATTAAAACTGGAGTCAGTCCCATTCAGGGGAGTTCAAAGGCAGACCTTGGAGATCCCAGAGGGGGAAGGTGAGCAATATTTTGCCATGCATTGTAATCAAAGTAATAGCAGGGTAAGGAAATTACTAATGAGGGATTAATATCGCTTGCTCAATCTGGTTTGGAACCGCCACTGAGGGCTGAGGAGCCAGTTGCCTCTTCCCACAAGCTGTCTATTGCGTTCTGGGGAATATGTCTAAACACACTCGTTTTATTTCCCAATTTTGAAAGCTGTCCAGAGCAGAAGCCTCTCTCTTAAAAGAAAGTTAGCCCATGCTAATTTAAAAGCAAGGTTGTGCAAGGATGCACCGCCTCTCTGGCCTATATGAATTTGCCAACGCTTCCTCAAACACAGGGGCCCTTTTGTCTTCCCTAAACTGATGTCCTTCTGTAGCAAGGACATATTCCCCTATTTTGTATATAATCAAATTCTATTTTCAGAATCAAATCCAGCATAATATGCCCCTTGAAATCAGAGGCACTCCCTTCCTGGCCACACAGGGCTCCTCAGAAAGAACGATAGCACAGAATATTAAAGGGGCACAAAGACTGGATCTTTTTCCCTTTGCAAGCACCCTGAAGAGCCAAAAATATATAAGCCCTGGAGTTCTTTCATTGCATAGGCCAAGAACCAAGCTACAATCACAGGGGTCAGTACTCCTCATATGTTCCTGTCTCCGCAGTAGGCCTTACTTCCATGTAAACACACATAGAAAGCCTCTGCATCTTCCCCACGGATTGGAAAGGAAAAAAATCTTCAGGCTAGATAATGCCCTGCTTTTGTTTCAGCTTGACGAAGAATCCTGTGCCTCCCGAAAACTGGCAGCCCTACATGTGCACTTTGTTAAGTCCAAACAAAGCCTCTTTGTTTTGCTGCCTGGGAATATTCAGCACGGAATCATCCCTACTAATAGGACAAGCATACCACTTCTTTTCCCTGACAGATTTAATTCTAACATCTCAGCCTGGAGGCTAAGTCATTACACCTCTGTGTTTTTTTTCCCGGAGTTACATTTTAGAACAGTTGCGCATCGTCCCCGCTGCACTGCTTCCTCTCGCTGTCTCTCTCTCCAACGTTAATTGAGTGGTTTCAAAATCACTGTCAAAGAAGCCTATTGTGATTTTCCTTGGTATTATTATTAATATTAAAAAGCTAGAAATGACAGGCAGGTTTTTAAAGAAGGGGGGGAAAGAAAACCTTCAGCTCTGACTCAGGAGAGGAGAAGTAGAATCTGAATCAAGGAGCCTGAATTTCGGAGAGGGAACGGTTTGGAAACGAACTCCAGTCTTAAACCTCTCAAAGGGTCCTGGAGCAGATGTGTGAAGTTTTGCTCTGAGGGGCTGGACGGCTTTTATCTCAGCACCGGGACAAGGTACCTTGGGGTGTCGCCATAAAACTGAGGGATTAAAGAATGTCAAGATTCATTCACATTTTTCGGCACTCTTAAGCCCCCAGTGATCTCAAAGGCTTAGGAACCAAGGGTGGGGAAGGTGTTTTTCCTCAAAAGTAAACCCCGTTTTCGCTAGGGCTCGAGACTAGAACTACACGACTGTAATTGCTGTAGATGCCTTTAAATCCTGTTGAAACTCAAGAGGGTTTTTAAACTACTCCCCTGGGGCTGGATTGTGTCCATTATACACGATGTTCCAGCTTCTCTATCGGATGGCTTTTCCCCCACCCTGGTTAAGCCGGGTTAGAATACCCTATATCGGGGTTTTGATACTTTCAAGGTGACTTGACATCTGTAACATTGAAATTCGGTGTTTTATTGGCGAGTAAGCCCCTCTGCCTTCTAAGGCTCCCTTTAGATTAGCGAGGACAGCGGCGTTTTAATCAGACACCCGGGCGCTCCATGGAATTTCCTCCAGGTTTACACGGGGTTTGGGGAGGAAGAGATGCCACTCCGGTTTAACGGGAAAGTTGTTCCCGCTGAAAGAGGAGCAGAGAAATTACAGGCACGGTTTCCCTGCAAACCTGGCTTGAAACCCTACTCGCCGCGTAACGCGGAGCTAGCTTGCTTGCAAACAAGTCTCCTGCACGCTAAGGCCTTCCTCCTTCTCTAAAGTAAACCGTGCAAGAGGTTTGCTTCTGGGGAAGGAAAAGGGGAGGGGAACGAGTAAAATGGATTATCCGACAGGCAAGCTCGTTTACAGAGGCACCCTGGCATTATTATTCAAAGCCTTTTCCCAGAAATGGTTTTCCTCTTGTCAGATGCTAATGGCTCGTCCTGGCGGCATTAAATCAGCAGTTTAGAAAGAGCAAGCATGCAGAAGCGGGGAAGAAAAATATACAGACGCACACACACAGAGAGAGAGAGAGAGAGAGAGAGAGAGAGACAGAGAGACAGAGAGACAGAGAGACAGAGAAAGAAACCCAGCGCGCTGGTGTATTTCCGGGGCTTAACACCGTCTGTCAAATACTGAACAGCAGTTGGCAAGAACTGGAGCGAGGTGGGGAAACAGAGAGAGGGAGAAAGAGAGAAAGAGAGAGAGCTGCCTAGATCCTCTGCCCCCACCCCAGCAAATAAGCACGCGCACACACACCTCCCGCCCCACCGTCCCGGATCTCCGGAGCCGGCCACTCACCGTGATGGGTCGGCGGATACCTCTGCACCGTCGCCCGCACCGAGTTGCTGTAATAAGGCGGGACGTGGTTGCCTTGGCCGTCGATGTTAAAAAGTACATCCACTTCCTCCGCCAGAGGATACTGCGTGGGGTCCATATAGGAATGGCCCAGCCCGGGATGGTGCGAGTCTGGGTGCTGCCCGTTGAGCACGGCCGGGTGGTGATGGCTGACCCAGCGCGGCTGATCCGTGGTCACTTCCATGGCTCCTTCCGGGGAGGCGCGCGGTCGGTCCGGGGCGGCGGCGGCCCTTCCCTCTCGGTGCAAAAAGATCTGTTTTTTTGTTTTTCTTTTTTAAAAAATTAAATAAAATGGAGGCTTGAGGAGCCGGTAGGGGGGCAGCAGAAAGGAAGGAGGGGGGGTCTTAAAACTTTAAAATAAGTGTCTAGAGCTGCGCGTGCAAGCGCTTGTTGCAAAGGGTCCTCGGACTTAAATAGACGACGCCGCGGCGTAGAAGAGAGTCTGCGTACGCGGGAAGGTGCTGCTGGAGGTGTTTCTTAAATGAGCGTCTCCCCCCACACGCGCAGGAAGAAAAAAAAGGAGGGGAAGCCGAGAGAAGCCGCAAAAACCAAGCGCGAGAGAAGAGAAGCAAAAACTTCCGAGCGTCCGTCTTCCTCTCTCGCTTTTCGGGAGTCTGTTCGCCTGCTTGGTCTCACCTGCAGAAGAAAGGAAGGAAGGACAGGAGGGGACGGGTGGGGTGGGGTGGGGTGGGCAAGCAAGGAAAAAGAAAAGGAAAACTAGGTTAAAACGGCCGACGACTCGAGGTGACGTTTCTGCAGGGGATCCTGGATCCGAAGCCACCTCTTTTGCGCTTTGCACGCCGCGCTGGTTGGGAAGCCGTCGTTCCCCCCCCCCTCGCCACCACCCGGCCAGGTTTCCCAAACTAGCGAACTCACCTACCCGGAAAAATAAGGGATCTTTCGATCTCTCTCGCGCTACGGCAAGAAGGACAGCGCTGCTCCTGACCCCGCTTCGTCTGTCTGTAGGAGACGAGCGTCTCCCCGCGCGCGCACTTACTCCCTGCCTCGCCAATTTCAGCGAAAAGAGCGCCCCGTGGAAGAAGAGGTTGGGCGAAACGTGTCTAGAACCAGGAGGGCTTAGGTTTGGGGTCTCCCCCCTCGCTTGTGGCCGCCTCGGGACATCTCCAAACGGGGCTTGTGCCGCCGGCGCCGGATCGGCCAGGCTCCGAAGCGGTGGGCCGAGGGGAGGAGGAGAGGCCGTTTGGGGTTGGGTTGGGTTGGGTTGGTTTATTTAAGGGCCCGAATTTTGTGTCGAGAGGCAGCTGTGAAAAGAAACGAAAGGGGGGGAGAGGAAGAAAGAAAGAAAGAAAGAAAGAAAGAAAGAAAGAAAGAAAGAAAG
>JAHTLZ010003526.1:1116364-1148456 GCA_023846285.1 Phrynocephalus versicolor | reverse complement strand
AGACAGACAGACAGACAGACAGACAGACAGACAGACAGACAGACAGACAGACAGACATGCTTAAGGTGATTATATAAATATAAATGTGTATGGCTTTTAGATTTGCAGGTTCCTTACTTCACAAACCTGAGGCGATAGGTGTGATGAATCATGATTTATTTATTTAACATATTTTTACCCCGATTTTCCCCTTAAAAGGGTCTCACAGCAATTGATCAACAGGGGAAGAGTTATGAGTAAGTAACCTAATGAGCAGAGGGACACATTAACCAGCATCGGAGGAACTTAGATAGGATCGCGTCCACCTTGGGTTGGGGTTCTTTTTTTCACTCTCCTAAAATATAACCAAGAACACTTTCTGATACAGTTCGAGGAATCTATTCACCGATTTACGCCTGGAAACTCTGCGAGGCGCTCAGGTGCGAAGCCATGGCCCGTCCTAAAACGCAGCAGTAGGAGATACCCCGAGGTCATCTAGACAAGCCCCTCCGGCCCAGGCTGGAAATACACGCCGGCCCACCCGTGACGGGTCGCCCTCCACCCTGGGCTTCAGAAAGATTTCCGAAGCTGCTGTTGAAAAGTTCCCGGCGGCAGGAAATTCTTTCTACCACTGAGTGGAAATCCCCTTTCTTTTTAAGTTCTGGTGAGTTCTGGTCGTAACCGCCAGCAAAACAGGGAACGCGCTGGCTGTCCGTCTAGATTGTCACAACTTTTCTCGATCATGGAAGATGGTTTCCTTGTAGCTTTTTGATGAGCTCCTCTCCAGGCTAAAAACACTCGTGGTCTCTCGCCTGTCTTGGGCGCTGCCCTCCAAATACCCTTCAGTTTTGGGACATTTTGACGCCATCCACGGGGATGCCCGCCACGCCGACCAGCTGAGCCAACTCTGGAAGCGATCAGGTCTTCAGGACCACAGAAGAGTTTTGGGAGATCAAGCCCTAGAAGTAACGTTCCAGGGTGATGGGAAGACGGCGCCGCCCTTCCTTCTATAGACTTCGGAAGAAATTTAGCCGCCTGGGCGTTTGCCGTCCAGGCGGTTCATTTAAGGAACGGATCCCCTGGGGACCGAGGCCAAGAGAGCTCCGCACGCGGAGGATGCTATTCTAGAGTAAGGCTATGCAAAGAAACATTTTTTCCTACTCACTAGGACTGGAAAAGCATCTAGGCCAGGCATGCCCAAACTTCGGCCCTCCAGATGTTTTGGGCCACAACTCCCACAGTCCTTTGCCATTGGCAATCTAAGCCTAGAACTCTGGGAGATGTGGTCCAAAACATCAGGAGGGCCGAAGTTTGGACATGCCTGATCTAGGCTAAGCATATTTTCTCAAGAAGTCCCAGGGCATTGGGTGAGTATTATTCTCAGGCTGAAAGTGAAGGCACTACTCAAAAACACCATGTAACTATTTTCCAGTTCTTCTTGGGAACCGGGAGATTTCTGCCTATGGAAACCAAATTCACTCCCGATACGGCCCTTTTATTCTACTTTGCCCCAAATGTACAGAAAGCCTGAAGGGTGGCGATTTTGGGGGGCTGGGGGGTGGGGACTACATTTCCCATCACTCCCCAGCTAGCAGGGACGGGAGCTGTAGTCCCACCCATCATTGGGGGCTCCTGACCAGTTAAGATTTAGACCGACCTGCTTTCCTGAAGTGGTATGAGAACACTTTGCTTTTTTTTTTTGCCTTTTTTGCTGGGAGCTAAGCCCCATGGATTGGTGGGATTGGCTGCAAAGTAAACGCGCAAATATCGCTGCTTCGATAGGATTCCTCATAACCCCGTTTTGAGAATCCTCACCCGCGTCAAGGGAAATGTGTAAGTGATTTAATAATCACTTTTTAAAAGCATACAGAGTTTGGGGGACTATTAAGAAAAACCGTCTCCTTTTCCCACCCATCAATCTCTCCTTACACTCTTTGGGGGGTTACAATGAGACCTCTGTGACAGCAAACAACCCACCCACCCACTCCCTCTGGGCCCTACGGAGAAAACCAGACCCAGGGAAGCTGATTCCCACCTTCCTTGTAAACTAAAATTAGACGAGGCCAAAAGCGAGGCAGGCGGCTGACTGCCTCCCACTTCCCTTGACGCCGGCGTCAATACGGGTTGACTTCGAAGCAAACCCGACCCGCAGAGAGTCTCAAGCGTCTCTCTTTTCACATTTAAACTGAGCTCTAGGAGTGGGGGTGGGGGGCACTGACCCACATTCAAAGCCAGGGGAGACGGCCTCCTAGTAAGTTCTCGGGGCAATGGTTTCAAACTACAGGAAAAGAGATTCCATTTGAACATTAGGAAGAACTTCATGACAGTTAGAGCTGTTCAGCAGTGGAATAAGCTCCCACAAGGGTTGGTGGAGTCTCCTTTGGAGGTTTTTAAGCAGAGGCTGGATGGCCATCTGTTGGGAGTGCTGTGATGGGGGTTCCTGCATGGCAGGGGGTTGGACTAGATGGCCCTTGAGGTCTCTTCCAACTCTATGATTCTATGATTCTAAGTTCATCTAGTAGATCAAGCAGCATCTGGACAAGCAGGACCTGGGCAGCTGAGAGGAGACCACGGAAGTAGGAGGTCTTAATGCGGGTTAGTCCGGGTGACCTGCGAAGTCGGTCTTAATGCGGATTAAGTGTCAACTTGGGAGTGGAATCGAATTGAGGGTGGAAGGTTGGAGCTGTGAGCCCAGATCGCTGAAATTAATTAATCTTTCTCTTCCCACCCCTAACTTAACCCCGGAGTAACAGCTGCTTCTCTCAAAATCGGACGTCTGGTTTCGGTCCTCTTCACCCTAATCCCTTGGCGCGAAAGCCCAAACCCAGGCCGGGTTGACAGGCACCCCCGAATCGGGTCCCCATCGCCACGGGTGTTTTTGCTAATTGCTCCCCACCATGGGTTGTCCTTAAGGCCAAATTGTCAATTACAGACCCCACCCCACCCCCACTGTAGGGGCAGAGAGAGGGTATAAAGAAACAAGAGCCCTGCCCTCGGTATGTACAGGGGCAGTAAGGTGTAAGGGTGAGAACACTGGACTTCAGGCAAGGGCCGGTAGGGGCTCGCCTTCCCACTCTGCCGTGGATTAAACTTGGGCAGGAAATTTCCTACCTTGTCAGATTGTTGTGAGAGCAAAACGGGACAATAATCCTCCCTTATGCCTCCCTTGCTGGAAACGAAGGAGATCAAAACATAAGCGGAATCAAAATCCAGCAAGAAACAGTCATGCCGAATAAGATGAAAAGAATGATCTCCTGGCTCCCAGACGATTTTCGAGGGGGAAATTTGCTCCAAAGATAACTCCGCTTCACTCCCATAATCCTCTGGCCTCATGATCTGATCCTATTCCTTCAAAGTATCCACCCGCTTTCAGTAGGTTTTAGGGGACTTTGGGAAGAACGAGGGAGCTTTGGCGGTCGACACAAGTGGCAACGTTTCGCATTTAAAGAGATACTCTTAAATCCCTGGCTTTGGTTTGTCTGCAGTGTTAGGTACCCAGTAAGAATCCAGTCCTAAAGCTGCAAATCCTATTCTCGTGAGGAGGAATCCCCCTGGATTAAGCGAGCCTTACTCCCGAGAAAACACGCGTAACGTCAGAGGCCTCTTAAAAAAAAAAAAAACAGAAGTGGACATTAGCTCCTTGAAAGAAGGCTGGATCTATCCAAACCATGTCTGTTCCTAAGAGCTGTGTTCAATGGAAGGAATCCCCATGGATTACAGGGCGGCCTCCTTTGAAGTTTCAACCAAGCAGAAACATTACTGTAAGCCGCCTTGGGTCCTTTTCCAAGGAGAAAGGCGGGGGGTAATAAATAAATAAATAAATAAATAAATAAATAAATAAATAAATAAATTTAAAAAACTTTAGATCACAGCACACCGCCGTTCATTGAAATACGTGGCAGATTTGCATCACAAGACGCGCGCGGCCTCTTTAGAACCTTAGAATCACAAAATTACAAGAGTTTTCCTAAAGGACATCGAGTCCAACTCCACTTCCCCAAGCAGGAAATGGACGTCTAAGAATCCCCGACAGGTGACCAACTCGTTTTTCTTAAAAGCAAAACAGAGCAGAAACATTAGGCTAACGTTCCGCTTGGATCGGGTCCCAGCGTGCCCTTATTAGACTCGGAGCGAAAGATTCGTGCTACACTTTCCTTGTTCACCGAGACAAGCTGCCCCCCGAGCGTGAGGGAAGGATGAAAAAAAGAAAAAAGGATGCTCTCCCTCACCTGTCCCGCCCCCGCCCCCCCTAGACAAGAACCACCTCGTCGCCCCACTTGCTTATGAGCCACTGGCCACCGTCGGGAGCCAAACGTGCCCGCGTTAACCCGAAAAATAACACGAATGTTTCAGGCCAGGTTCTGTCAACAACTCCAAAAAGGAGGAAACGCCGCTTCATGTTTTAAGAGGCGGGCTTTACCCCCTCCCATCTCATAACATTGCTTTTTAAATGTACTATTGGCAACATGAAATGCATTATTTCCCTTCTTATTCTTCTTCTTCTTCTTTTTCATCATCATCATCATCATCATCACCACCATCATCATCATCTCGCCTTCTTACTGCAACCTTTTTGCAAACCCTTCGTGATTAAAAATTAATGAGATTTCGTGCCGTTCAACTTCTCCTGGTTTGGCAGCAGGACCCGGTATAGCTCAGAAGCTTGTGTCTGTCTGATTTTCAAGCAAAGAAATACTTTTTTTAAAAAAAAATCCCTGACTTGAGAGAGGAGTAAAAGGTGAATTCAAAGCGGCAGGGAGGGAGGGAGAGGGTTCAGACTGACCAGTAGGCTTGTCCTCCGAATCGCTGCGTCCAGGATCTTTGGCGCCGCAGAGGCGCCTCCAGTGAAAACGGATTGGCTGGCCTTAAAGTTTCCATGCCCGCCCCCCAAAGCGCGGGTTGCTGCCCACCTATAGTGGCAGAATCAGACGCCCAACGCGCGACCGGGATTACGACGAGCGTGGAACCGCCAGGAGGTGGTCCTTGGTTCACTTCCCTGCGCTCAAGTCGGAGCCGATTTTATAGCGCCCCTAATAGGGCTTTCAAGGGAAGTGAGATATTTTTAAGTGACTTCACCAGTCTCTCACACACACACGCACCCCAAGCGGGCTTTCCATGGCTGAGCTGAAACCCAAACCCAAGCCTCTTGAGTTGCAGTGCCTCGCTCTTTCTTCCACACCACACTGGGCATCCGCATTAGTTTACCCCGCATTTATTTCCCCGGAACAAAACAAGACGTCCAGGGACTGGGGTGGCCTCTTAAAACCGATGTGAGTGGGGTTAAATGTAAGGAACAGATTAGACGGCAGGGCTGATCGCTGGGAGGGGGGAGGGGCGTGGAACTACAACGCCCATGATCCTCAGGGACTGGTCAGTGGGATAAAGGGACAGCTAGGCAAGGCGGAGCCGCTTTCAGCCGGCCAAGGATGTGGCCTCTTCTTCCCCCCCCCCCCCCCAGTAGGGCCTACTGGCGCATAAACCTGGCTCTTCCCGCCCTTTCGGATGCCCCAGTACCGATGCTTATCATTCATAACTTGAGTGATCTGAAGGTGGCGGTCTGGTCTCCACCGCTGGGGAAGAGAGTGAGGCTGAGTAAAAGTGTCTAGATCAAGAGAAGTGATAGTACCACTCTATTCTGCTCTGGTCAGACCCCACCTGGAGTACTGTGTCCAGTTCTGTACTCCTCAATTTTAAAAGGATGTTGACAACCTTGAGTGGGTGCAGAGGAGGGCGACCAGGATGGTTGAGGGTCTGGAGGAAATGTCTTCTGAGGAATGGCTTCGGGAACTGGGAATGTTTAGCCTTTCAAAAAGAAGGCAGAGAGGGGATATGATAGCTATGTTTAAATATTTGAAATGATGTCATATTGAAGAGGGAACAGGTTTGTTTTCTGTGGCTTTAGAGACTAGGGTTTGGGGCAATGGTTTCAAACTACACGAAAAGAGATTCCATTTGACCATTAGGAAGAACTTCATGACAGATAGAGCTGTCCGACAGTGGAATATGCTGTCAAAGAGGGTGGTGGAGTCTCCTTTCTTGGAGGTTTTTAAGCAGAGGCTGGATGGCCGTCTGTCGGAAATACTGTGATGGGGGTTCCTGCATGGCAAGGGGTTGGACTGGATGGCCCTTGAGGTCTCTTCCAACTCTATGATTCTATGATTCTATGACCCTCATCTGGAACGCCTCCCCCCCTCCTTGTCATAAGACTGCAAGGGAGATTGTGTTACCTACAGCCGGCTGGGATTTTACAAGGAAGTAGGCTGGCCCAGGTAAAGCTGTGTCAACAGCCCGGGGCTACCCGTCGGAGGGTTACCGCGGGGACACGGCCCAGGGCAGAGATCTGAAGGCTTCCCTTTTTCACCCTCCCCCCCAGTCCCACCCCTGTGTCAACCAACTGGGGGTCCTGCGAGCGAGGCGAAGAGAACGCCTCCGTTACTTGAGAGGAAAAGAACGGGCGGCCCGTGAAAGAACATGGATGGTCGATCCACACCATCGTGTAGACGCTCATCTGCTTCGCAGCCCTGGCGCAGAAAGGAGAAAAGGAAAGCCCAGCTTTGTAGAGGAAGGCGCAGGGTCCAAACAAACTAGCCCTTAATCCTGGCAGGTGAAAGGGGCAGGATTAGACGCCCCCCCCCGCCGAACCATGAGCAGCTGTAGCAACGACGGAAGATTAAAGGAGGAACGCACAGGTTTTCCAAAGGCAGTGTGCGATCCACAGGCCTTTAAAGCCTTCCTCTTTGGCTTCCCCTAGATACTAAGCCTCAGGCTTCAGTGCCTTGTGGAGAACTAAGCCAGAGACCCTGTCCGGATTCCTCCCTCATTCAAAAAGTTACTTCCTGGGGAAGCAGGACCTCAATCCGTTACAAAGCCAGCTCCAAACGAACTTTCAGCATATTAATAACAACAAATCTCCTGAGGGGGGACCCCTCCCCTGAGTCTAGGGAAGCGGGCTACAATCCAGGACACCTGGTGCCAAAAAAAAAAATTACTAGCCTTCAAGGTGCCATCAGACTCTTGAAATATTGCAGTTTAATTTAAAAGATAATCAGAGATACAGACAGGTTGTTTCTTTAAAAAAAAACAATTTCTCCTAGAGACCCAGCTTTCTTAATGAGATTTTAGACGTGCATATCTTGATATTTTTTTCTTTTTTTTCTTTTTTAATGATTTCGTTTTCTTTAATTGCCCTATTGGTATTTATATTGCCTCCTCGGACATTGGAGATTTTGTAAATTTTAACTTTGTAAACCACTAAGGCTAACTGCGCGCCCTAATGAGGCGGCATATAAATCAGTCAAACAAAGACACTGAAGCCAGTTGGTGAGACAGAATCAAGTCCTAACCTTTTCTAAGGAACCCCACGGGATACCCCATCCGGTATCTCTCCATGACACTCCCTCCCCCATTTGTCTTCTCTTGCCCCTATCCCCCCCCCCCGAAAAAAACCCGCTCATTCCTCCCTCCCCTTCGACTTGCTCCATTCTCGGCAGAGGCGGAAAGAACTGAAGGGCAGCAAACCTGAACGGGTCAAACTGGAAATTCATGAGTACTGAAGGAAAAGAGAAATTTCTCCACCGTTGATGCTATCAGCGCGGGTCATCGGTCCTTCCCTCTACCACACCAGGTTCTTTCTCAAGATGCCACGATTTGGTGGTGGGGAGGGAGGGGCGGGGGAGGGAAGGGTGAGTTTTCAGAAATTCAAAATCCAAGGAAACAACTGGGGAGAATTTAGGGAGAGATGGGGAGGGGAACGACGAGGAAGGAAGGCGCTTGAGCCGACCAGCTGCTCTTTTAAGTGACGCCCCCACCTCACCCCACCCTTCCCGAAGCAAGGCATTTAAAAAAGCTCACTGCCCCAGGGCATGAGTCAGGTGGAAGGGGATTCAAACCGGCTCCACCAGTCCAGGAAGCGACCTGGTCGCCTGCACCATTCCCAGAGAGAGGAGGGAGCGAGGCAGGATAAAAGGGGCGGGCGGAGGAACAACCCTAATACAAAGTTTTAGGCTTTTCAACAGGCGTCCCCCGAGACCCTTGACAGGGTCTGTTCTGAAGCTCCAGTTCAAGGGACCTTAATCTCTGGATGGTGGTGCCTTCAAGGGTACGGTGATGATTTTCACTTCCCCAGATTTTCTTCCACCTCTGTTAAGCCTTCTGCTCCCAAGCCCGCAAGAATCGGGCTGTGCAAGGCCTCGGGTCGATTTAACACTTGGGACCTGGTAGGTTTCCCTTTCTGCTTATTGTCCGCTCCAGAAGAGCAGAAGGGAGCCTGGTTGAGAAAACCACGCTGTAACCACCCACCTACCCATCCCTAACCTACTTTCTCACCAGGCTGATAGAAAGCACCTTGGACTCTTTCTTCTAGTTCCTAAGAAATATGTTTGTTTCCCCATCCGCTTCAGATAACAGACGTGCTTCGCCTGCTACCACCGCCTGGCCAACGCGCGCACCCGTCGAGGGACGGCGTCTGGAGCGAGCCCGGCAAAAGGCGCGCCCCCGCCCTCGCGCACGCGCCGCCTTCCGACTCCTAAGGGTCTGGGCACGGATTAAATTGGAACAACAGACGGGGGGTTCCTATATCTCAACTCGGAGTTGCTTACCTGCCTAGTCAACGTGTGAATGGGATGGAGGTTGGCCCATCGAACGCTGTCCTTCCAGGACGCGGGTTCTGCTTTTTCCCTTAAGGCCCCCTTTTGACATCTCAGTGGACACTGAGAAGAGGGCACCACGTCTGGAATGGACGCCTCTGAGTTGACCTGCTTAGAGCTGCCTAGATGCCCTGAACACATCCGATCCTGCCTGATTTCGGAAGGTAAGCAGAGTCGGCCCTGGCTAGTACTTGGATGGGAGACCACCAGGGAATACCAGGTGCTGTAGGCGCCTGGAGGAGGAACTGGCAAACCACTCCAGTATTCCTGCCAAGAAAACTCCATGGACATGGGGTCACGAAGAGACAGTCACGACTGTAACGACACAGCAGGAGTTGACCTGCTTACCTGTGCAGCTGCCCTTCTGACGCTTCTGGGACCGCTTCCCTATATCTCTCTGTTGAGAGGCATTATTTGAGACACCTGCTCCCTCTACCCGCCTTCCCGTATTACACCCGAGGAGCATCGTAAGAAAAAGCCACAACCCTTTTTTAAATAAGCAGACCAGCCACCGCGCAGACCCGCTGTTTTGCTTCTTGAAAAAGAATACCAAGAAATAAAGGTCGAATATTATCCAAAACAAAGCTTTTACCAGCCTAGGAACTGAACCGGAGTGTGTTCTCCCGAGGCAAAAATCTGTCGCTGATGTATTTCTAGATAAAGTTCCTAGAATATGGAACTTTATTTAGAAAAGTGGCGGCTCAGTTGTAGCCAGCCTCTGGAACAACTGAGCTGGATCGACCGACACTGGAATAGACAGAGTTTTTACAAAAACTTTAATCCTGGCCCTATTTGTGATGCTGTTTTTCAGGCTTAAGGGAGAGAGTGCATGTTTAAAAAAAAAACTGGCACCCCATAGATCCATCAATATCAATATTTTAAACGAGATTTAAAAAAAAAACTTATTTTTTTCTCTCTGCTGCTCTGCATTGTAACTAAAACCTAAGTAACAAATCTCACCCTAAGGCTGACCTATACCTAACCTAACTTTTCCCCGCGCGGTTTTTAATGCTAGAAACGACTTCCCCAGCCCAGACCGAAGGGGCGGGGAGAGATGGGACTCCATTAGCAAGCTCTTTCCTGATGGACTAATTCGCCTTTTGTGAGTACGTAGTGGGGTGGGCAAAGAGAGAATCAAACGGACAAAATGAAAAGAAAACTGACCGCCAGAGTCTGTACATAGATGAGCCATTTACTGGAAGTTATAATTAAAGCAGCTTAAAGATCTTAGTCCCTGCTTCCATTTCGGTATGGGCATAGCAACCCTGTCCTACCTCGCCAGGTCGTTGTAGTAGCAGACCTTGCCTGGCCTTTGGGATAAACAGGGTGAACTGCAGACCACCCCCACCACCCCCAGGGGACCCAGGTAAAGAAAGAGCTTTGATTTCAGATGTATAAATGCTCTAACTAAGCGTTGTTTAGGCAGCAGCTCCCCACGCCGCTGATGTGGGTACCCGCGCATTATATATGGGACGGGGAATTCCAGGTCTTTATGGAGTTTCTTGCTGGATTCGACTGCCGCGTGGGACCTTCACAGCTCCCTGGCTAGATTCTTGGAATGCCATTCTCTGGATCCACCCGGTGGTCTGAACCGATACAGCTGTGAGCCAATCTGCACTAAAAGTTTATTCTGTGCTCCCTGTGACGGACAGCCGAGCGCGACTCCAGAATTGGCCGAACTGGGGCGTGGTGGTGGTGGGGAGGCGGTTTGCCCGTTTATTTGGGAGGTTGGTTCGTCCAAGGGAGTTTCGCCCCTGTGAAAGGATCGCCAGCTTCTTTCGAAAGGAAAGGACGGCCCCCTTCTTTAAAAATCTAGAAACCGCGTGCGTGTTGAAGAGTGGCATGGAAGGCGAGGTGGGGGTGGCGGCAGGCGGCATGTGGGGTAAGCGTGTCGTGTGGCCTGCTCTTCTTTGTGTGGTCCCCTTGTTTGAGGGCAGGAACAGCCATCCGTAGGGTGCCCTTTCCACCACCACCACCCCCATATAGCAGCTCTGCGCGCGCCACCCAGCGCCCTCCTACACCATCGGGTGACCCAGTGGTCTCGTGTGAACTCGAGAGAGGCGTCGCGGAAGGAAGGACTCCCCCCCCCTCGCTTCCTCCGATGATCTAGGAATGAACAGGAGCTCTTCCTTTGGATTCCGTCGAATTTAGGCGCTTTGATTGATGGCCGGCCTGTAAATAACCCAGCGGCTTCCCTTAACTCGGGGCGGGGAAAGAGGGGGTGTCAGTGACCCACGGCCAGCGAAAAGGGGGGCGAGGCGGAGGCAGGGCGGTCCCAAGACCCTTTCCCAGCAAATATCGTCCACAACCCGGTGAAGTTGGACTTTCCCGTCTCCTTTTCAATTGGGCAGGGGCAATGAAGGGACAAGCCTTCTGGCAATGAATGGGTTTAACAGAAGCTACTCTCGCCTTGGCTTTTTGTAATAGCCACACGGCTCCCCTCCTTTTATCCCGGCTTAATGTGGGTTGAGAATGGGCCTCTGGAACAGGAGGCTTTCATCTTAACTCTGGCAGAGGCGCAGAGGGCAAGGAACGCAACGACTCACTGGGTAGGCTTACCATGAAAAAAACAACCAACGGATTCCTCCCGATCCAGCGGCGGCGGCTCCAGGCGGACCAGGGCGGCTGGAGGCCGGAGAGGGCGCGCGGATCCTAAGCCTTTTGGAGGAGCGTGAGTCTCAATCGGCGTGGGCAGAGAAGGAGAGCGGAAGGAGTCCAGAAAGAGTGACACGCGAGGCCGGGGAAGCGCTCCCGACACCCACTGAGCTCGCCGGAGTCAAGCGGAGAAACTGACTTTGGCCCAAAGAGACATGAATGAGACACCTCTTTTCTCCCCACCCCCCCACCCCCACCCCACGCCCCGGGTCGCCCAAATCAGCCAAGGTGATCTGGTTGCAAATGTATATGAACGTTAGCGCCGGACTCGCCCGATTGCAACACGCCGGCATTAAAAGAGGCGAGGGGCATTTCCCCAAACGACAGAACAGGTCCGCCTAGTTGAACAGAGAAGAAGATTTGGAAGGAGGGGAGGGCAGAATTATCTTATTCCTTTCAACTGGGAACGGGGGGTTGGCTTAGAGAGATTCCAGCTAGATGGTGCCCCAAAGCCACGCCGAGAGGGGGCTGAGGTCCCAGGGGCTTATGCAAATATGTAGATGGAAACTGGTGGTTTATTAAAAGGGGGGGGGAAATCAAGGTGCGTCAGAGACGCGGTCAGAAAGGGATGAGAAAATGAAAGACTAAGAAATGGGTCCAGGAGTGGAAGTGAAGACAATACAGTCAGCAGCTAAATCGACGTGCACGTTTAGTTCATGGTTATGTCTGGAAATCTGTCTGACTGGAAATTGCCACATTATATCTGCCGTACATCCTAACGCTCCCGGTACTGGCTATATATATCCAGTACGTATATGATTTCCAACGAAAGTTTAAGAGTAGCTAGCACCTTCACGCGCGCACGCGCGCGCACACACGCCTCCGTTTTCCCAAGCCTTAAGTTCAGGGTCAAACTAGAACATCCAGGAGACTCGTGGGGACACACAAACACGTGTCCCAAGCGCAGTGAAGCCCTACTTTGCAACCTGAGCCAGGAACACCAACCCACTCTAGACATTTAACAAGGGAGGCACGACGGACCTAAAAGGTATTTTTTTTTTCATGCTAGGCAAACTGAGAGCCGACCACCCGAAAACCTTCAGAAGAGTCGCCTTGAAATTCGTCAGCGGTGCGATCCGAAATGAAGCCATTTACTCCATGGAAAAGGGCTTCTCCGGATCCAGCAATTTCAGGGCTACACTGCGCGCGCGTCCACGCATGCAAACACACGCACACGCACAAACGCACACATTGCAAAGATATCTTTACAGCCGCTGAACTAAGACAGGCTTTCGGTTTTTTTAAAAAAAGGGGGGGGGGAATCTTTTTCTCCCCTCGTTTTGAAACTGCATCCCAACGAAAGATAAGGGAGCCTGTCGTTCCTACGTTTCTGTGAATGATTATTTATTGCCATTAATATTTCTCTTCGCTTACGTTCAAAAAAGACTCCCCGGCCGCGCTCTGAAGGGAAAGGAAGTCGACCGCCCGGCTCTTGTTTATTTTTGTCTTCCAGCTCGTGCGGTGGCCAGGATTCCTGCTGAAATGTCCTAAGAACACGGCTCCTCGGGCAGCTCACAAAGGGTCGACGGAGGGGCTTTTAAGCTTCTTCTCGGCGCCTCCTTTTCTGGGACCAGGAGGAGCGGCGACTCGGCCGAGCGCACGGGACGCGTCCCCGGGAATCGTTTCCAAATTGCACAGTCCCCGCATGCCGCCCTCGCTCTCAATGGCCGTGGCGTTGGGTCGCTCACGACCGGCGATTTCGGAGAAGCTCTCTCCCCCTTCTGCCGCCTCCTCCTCCTCCTCCTCCTCCTCCTCCGCAGGGCCTCCTTTCTTAATACAACACTGCCCTCCTTCCTTCGCGCGACAGAAGTGAGAGGCCCCAGCGCCTCTCCAAATCCTGGCAAGCAGCGGCTCGTTCGCGATCCACATGCCGCTAGAGGGGCGCGCGCGTGGAAAGCAGTCGCACCGGGAGGTTTGGAGGGGCTTCCGTCTTTTCTAGGGCTCCCTCTCGCGAATCCCATTTTTAAGCATTTCTACACACCTTGTACTGGACTGTGTATTATCCCTCATTACTGTAAGCCGCCTTGGGTCCTTTTCCAAGGAGAAAAAAGAAAAAAGGAGAAGCGGGTACAGAGGAGGGCAACCAGGATGGTTGAGGGTCTGGAGGAAAATGTCTTATGAGGAAGGGCTTAGGGAACTGGGAATGTTTAGCCTTACAAAAAGAAGACTGAGAGGGGATATGATAGCTATGTTTAAATATTTGAAAGGATGTCATATTGAAAAGGGAACAGGTTTGTTTTCCATGGCTTCAGAGACTAGGACGTGGGGCAATGGTCTCAAACAAGAGGAAAAAATATTCAATTTAAACATTAGGAAGAATTTCATGACAGTGTTAGAGCTGTTTAGCAGTGGAATATGCTGCCAAGGAGGGTGGTGGAGTCTCCTTCTTTGGAGGTTTTTAAGCAGAGGCTGGATGGCTATCTGTCCGAAATATTGTGATGGGGGTTCCTGCATGGCAGGGGGTTGGACTGGATGGCCCTTGAGGTCTCTTCCAACTCTATGATTCTATGATTCTATGAAAGGCACAGTAAAAAATACTCTAAAATAAATAAATAAATATTCCCCGGCGGAACCTGATCTCAGCTCCAACCAAGAAACAGCTGTTGGGATCCCATTTTCCCCAGTACAATTCCAGAGTAACCGTAAAGGTAACAGCTCTCGCATCCAGCGGCCTGCCTGCCACTCTGTCTGCCCGTTCCCGTCGCACATGTCATGTTCACCGTTGAATGATTGATTGCTTTATTAATTTGGGAAGAAGGCGAGAGACCCTTTTCTTCCAGGGCATTTTAGGGATCGAACCGCTGTCTGGGGACGGAAGGGTGGCCACCTTTTTTTTGCCGCGAATCGGGCGGGGGAGGAGGAACACACACACACCTCCAGCTAAAATAATGCGCCACTAAATTATACGATGAGCAGCAGGGAGGCGAGGCAGAGAAGTCTGGCCAGGCGGCAAAGATGGAGGCGGACAAAGGCGAACCTTAAAAGGTGAAATTTGACAAGGGCAGAGGATGGAGAGAAGCCCGTTCCCCCCAGAGACTTCTCTCCTCTCCTGGCGGAGAGTAGGTTACATCCGTTGTTAAGCGAAGGCCGGCTCTTATTTTATTTCGTTAGTGAATGCCTGCGAATCTAAAACAACCCCGCCGCAGTCCTCATTTCCGCACAGAGCGACGTCTTTTAAAAACTGGAATTAAGGCAGCGAAATGAAGGCAGGCGCGGTGGCTGCCTTCGAGGACTCGTCCACCTGCCTGCCGTGTGGCCCCCCTACAGCCACCGCTGGGCCGGCAACGGGTCGTTACAAACGGTTTCAGGCGTTCCTGGCCCCCTTTCTACCAGCGCCTTAAAACGGGCCAGCCGTCCTGCTCATCGCCTTCTACCCACCCCATAAAGCTGCGGCGATGCCCGCGTCTCTGTTGATTAGCATCTACTCTCCTTTATATCTGACAGCCCAGCCTTCGCAGGCGTAAAGGGGGGGGGTGGCTATCTAAGCCCCAGCCTTGCCACCCCGGATCCGATCGGATTCTCCGGACTTTCGCCTCTGCCCTCCGCATCCAGAGCCAGCAAAGCCGAACGGGCGGAAGGTAAGAGTGGACGAGAACGGAACCCCTCCCCGTCCCTTTGCAAGTTAGGTCCTGGGGCGGTGGAGAGGGCAGGATGCGGCCTCGGGAAAGCGGCTCCAGAGCGCTCGGCTTTGGCCCACGTGGGCCTCCAACGAACGACAGGCATCGGGAGGGGTGGGCATCGCGTCAGGGTAAGGTAAGCGGGGGAGAGCAAGAGCGCAAGGGTTGTTCGGCACTGACCTGAGCAGCCGCTTTGTTCTGTCTCGATCAGCAGCGGATTTTATTTTCTGCTGATCTGCTCCAGGTCTGCCTTCCAAAATGACAGTCGCATCCCGCTGCTGCTGCTGCTGCTGCTGCTGCTGCTGCTTCCAAGCGGAGACAGGGGCACCTGGGCCAAGCACATCCTCCAAGCGCCCAGCCCGGCTCTCTCTGACCTCTCCGCTCCTCCTTCCCTGCTGTGGCCGCCACCGGCACCCTCGCCGTCACCGTTCCCTCCTCCTCCTCCTCCTCCTCCAAGGGAGATCGGAGCTCTTCCGGGTTGGAAGGGGGGCCCAGAAAGAAGGAGAGACAGGCCGAGGAAAGGAGGAACAAGGAGAGGAAAGGCGGGGGGGCGGGGGGAAGATGATGGGCACGTCTTTACGCCTCCACCCGCGAATCGCAGGTGGGGTTTGGGGAGGAAGGGCGGGGAGGAGGCTCACGAGGTGTTAAGGGGGGGAATCTATTGAGCGTGTGATGTCATAGCACCCACCTGGGGCGGGCCAGGGATGCTCGTAGCCCTAAAAGAATGGGAAAGGCGCGCGCGCCGCCACCCCGAAAAGGAGGAGGCTAAGTGTGGTTGAGTTAGTTGCTATTGAACAAACCGGGATGGGGGGGGGAACCAGGTGGTACGATGGAAAAGGGGGTGGGGTGCGGGGGCTCATGTCCTCTGCTTTGGAGAAAAGGCGGGTCGCACGCCCCAATCGGCCTGGATTTCACGCAGACGTTTGTGTCCCCCCTTCCCTTTTTTTTAAACCCACCTTGAACGTAAACAAAACGCACATGGGGGCGGGGAAGAGATTGAGAGACAGGCTCCTTCTTTCCCGGCCCCCAAATGCAGACGTGAATTATTATTACCGGAGGCTGGGAGACAAAGCAGGCTGACCTGACAGCCGCGCGCGTAAAACAGATCAAGTGGGCTGGGATCGACCTTTTTGCGTGCGCGCTTGCTCTCGGTGTGATGCCAGCTCTAGAGTTCACGGCACGAAACTCCAGGGGCGCGCGAGGACCGAATGCACATCGGAAGGGCATAAAAAAAAAGACGCCAAGAACACGCATCTTCCCACGCCCCCATCCCGAGGGCGCAAGCACAAAAAGAGCCGGGGAGAGAGCTTTCTCTGTCCCAAGCCCCCCCCCCCACGCTTTCTCCCCTGTCTGTCAAAGGCACTAAGCCTGGGATCTACTCTGACATCAGCTCCTCGCAACCTAACAACGCGGGCAGGAACGGAAAAGCCGAGCACATTCGCGTCGCCGGCGGAATCTTTTCCTTCTTTGGCTGCAGCGCTTCATTGGTGGAACTCTTCCGCGCTGATTTAACACCCCCACAAAAAACAATTATGCAAAACGAACTATTTATTTTTTAAAGCACCTCTGCCGAAGAAGCTCCCACCTTTAATTCCTCGGAAGGAACAGGCCCCGATTTAACCCCTTCTTCCCCGGCTGGTGACATTCAGACGCCATTCCCAGCTTGGCCCAGGAGGAGGAGCGGAAGGCGAGGAGGAATGAGCGTCCGTTCGGACCCGTTTGCCCGGGCGCCCCTCCCTCCGCGGCCCTTTAAAAGGCCTGTGTTTACTCGTCGCCAGCCTTCAGCTCCTCCGCCCTTTCTCCCTTCACGATATCCCCATTATATATTTAAATAGGCCTCTTTTAAAATAATAGGTGCCACGAGGCAAGGCGCGCTCCTGGTGTCGCAAGGGCTTTTCCATCCTTCAAATGGGTCAGGGAGCCCCTGTCTTTGCAACATCGACTAGCTGTTTTTACTTGGGAGCAAGAAGGAGTCGTTGGAAAATCCCTTCCAAAAGCCGACGCGTTTTGAGGGTGGGTGGGAACGGGTTTCTTGACACCGGGGAGGTCCCGCTCGCCTGCAAGCCCAGGTACCCACTACGCCTGCCCTTCCCCCGGCATTGCTAGGGATTCGCTCGAACCCAGGAGGGCGGGGGACGCCCCTGGGCCAGCGACTCGGCTCTCCGCCCAATTGGGGCCGCAAGTCCTTGGCGCGTCTGCCTGTCCCTTTCTTTTTAAAAAAATAATTTTCAAAAGGGAGAGGAGAAGAGACAAGATCTTGGTGGGTCTTTTTAAAGGCCTGCTGGACGAGAGGCAGCAGCAAATGGGTCATAATGAATTAGTACAATAGAATTCATCCTCCCTCTTTTCTCTCATCCATCCCTAGGCAGCCAAGGGTGCTTTGACTGTTTAAACATCGGGCTCCCCCGCTTTTTTTTAATTCTCTTGTTTTGTTTTGTTTTGTTTTGTTTTGTTTCCCTTTTTCGTTTTTATTTTTCATTTCTCTCTTTCTGCAGCGCCCGTGGTCCCCACCCCACCCCACTTTGCCCGCCTCCCTGTCTATCTAGGCAAGCTTGGGGTGGCAACTGCAGTGCTGGGTAAATGAAGGATCTATTTCAATCTTCCTTCTCCCTACTTTCAGGGAACGGTGGTTTCGGATCTTAAGAGGAGCAAACTTCCCTCTGGAGAAACGCGCTGGTTTGGAACCAGCAGTAGGTGCATCGGTTTTCTCCAGGGCCCAGGGCGATCCGGACAAGGGTCAAAAAGTCTCAGACCTCAGAGCTGTGTTACAAGGAAGGAGGCGGAGCGCCTTGACGAAGCAATTTTAAGGTTTCGGAGGGTCTGTTGGTTTTAAGTCAAACTCGTTCTCAGCCACGGATTTTCCACTGGCCAATAGAATCCGCATCCGGCTTCAGAAGGTTCATTTTCTCCTCTAAAAGGCTCCGGAATCTGTTGAGCATTGCTGGAAAGAGACGGGGGAAACCCGCATGCAAATCGAATCTTTTGTTTACAGGCTTCATTGAAACTAAGGAGACGCCAAATGTCCTTTTTAAAAAAAAAAATTATGAAATCTTCCCTCTTCTTTAAACTAAAATGAGCTCACGTGGATTACAAGGCTACCATACACGTCACCCTGGAAGGATGCTGGTTGCACGCAATGGAGGGGGGGGGATTATTCTTCACGCCCTACAAGGAAGTCTTTATTTAAAGACGCGGACCCCATTTCCTGGTTCCTTACACACGAATGTAGGGACACCCCCATGATCTCCCCTTACCCCATTTCTTTCCTCTCTCCTCCCCCCCCCCCATCCTCTCTATCCTCATTTCCCATTTCTGCTAATTTGGGGGATTTAAATTTCCTCTTCTTAAATTTCCCTTTTTCTCCTTTCCTCGGGTGACAGGCAAGGCAATCTGACGCCGATCTTAAGCAAACCGCTTAAGGCGCTCCTTTAACAGGGGGAGTGTGAATGCGGTATGGTGCAGAATCTTTTAAAAAATAAATGCAAAGTATATAAAGCTCCCCAGGATTGCCCTCCGCGAGCGAGCGCGCACGCGAGAGAGAGACGCGTGCACACGCGAGCCTGTCTTTGGATTCCGCTGCCTTTGAGGCAGCTTGAAGGTGGAGGAAAACGGAGACATTTTCAATAGATTCGCCTCTGTGCGCTGTTTCACCGTGTAGAACAAAAATAATATATGCACTTTTCACGGGAAACTGCTATTTTAGTAATGCACCGTTCAAAATAACATTTTATGTATGCCTGTATAAAATGTTGCTTTGAAAAGCCCGTTGCTGAAATAGCAGGTATCCGTGAAAACGGCAAAGGAACAACGGAAGAAAGCGGGAACAAAGGAATGACAGGCGAACCTAGGACGGGTAAGACGTGAGCGCTGGAAAATTCAGAATAATGGGAATGAAATACGTGAAAAGGAAGGAAGATGGGTGAGTGAGCCGGACAGGAAAATGAGCGTTCGCGTTCATGCGCGCTCCTACCAACCGCGCCGCAAACTCACGCGCATGAATGCCTGAGTGTGACATCTCCAAGATACGATACACACGCACCCCGAGAGAGACCCAATGTCTGGAAGAGGCCTCCGGAAAGACACGAATCATCCGCTTCCATGCGCCGAAGGACAGACCCACCCCTCTTCCTCCCCCTTCTCCCCTGCCCATTTTGTCTTCCCTGTTCCCTGGAAACCCAGCCACTCCCGAAAGAGGGCAAATAAAACGCGCACGCGGCGGGGGGGGGTTGTCCTTCGCCTGGCAACTGCCCCCCCCTGCACCCCCGAAGCTGGCTTCCTGTGAACCAAGATCTTCTGCCGGGTGACACGGGAAATAAAGGGGTTCCCTTCGTCCCCCCAGCTATGAACCCCGGCGGCCCCCGCAACTGGGGTGTTTTCACCTGCCGGAGGGATTGTTTTAAGCCTTGGTTTAGAAAGGGAGAGGCGCGGCGGGAGGGGGGGGGCTTGCGTTTGACTTGGAAGCTCACGCCTCCACGGACACGAAATTCCGATCTAATTGATTTTTCCTCTTTAAAATAAAAATAAATAAAAATAAAAAAAAATAAAAAGACCTCCCTGAAAACCAGAACCGCTCGGAATGAAACCGATGCGGAGCCTCGGGTGCTTTTTATCGGAAAATGCTTCCCAACGAGTTCAATGCCGCTGAGGCGGAAGAAAACGGTGCGCCCTGGCGGCCCATCCGTTGCCCCTTCTAGGCATTCCGTTGAAATCAATGGCTCTTTCCCTCCGGGTTAGGGGGGGGGGGAGGGGGGGGTGGGGGGGGCTCATCCCGAACATCTTATTGGGAGGAAAGGCGCCACGGCTACGCTGGGCGCCTTTCCGGGAACTCCCTGGATCGGGTCCTGAATGGTCAAAATCCCTCGGCTTCCCTCATTTGTGTGATGCTGGGAGTGTCCGAGGCGGTCGAAGCGCGCTACAGGCCTTGCCCTTTCTTCCCTGTCCGGCTCCCACGAGCATCCCTGCCTGCCTGAGATCTACGGGTGCCCTTCGCGTGTCAGGAAGGCCGCCGTTTATGCGGAGTTTCTCACCGCTCTGTCTATAATTCGATTGTAACTCGCGAGTAATTCTTTTTCTTTCTTGCCTTTTTTATTTATTTATTTATTTATTGGTCCGCTCTCCGGGCGATTCCTTCAGACGAGGAGACATAGAGAATTATTTTTGTTTTGTGCGACGCGTTTGTTTTCAGGACCTGCTAATTTCTGCGTGGGGGTTGCATCCTGCCAAGGGTTCCGACCCTCGCTTTGAAGGCAGAGTTGCACCCCCTCCATCTCAGCTCCCTGTGTGTGTGTGTTGTGTCCTTACAGTCGTGACCGACTCTTCCTGACTCCATGTCCATGGAGTTTTCTTGGCAGGAATACTGGAGTGGCTTGCCAGTCCCTACTCCAGGCCCTGCAGCGCCTGGTATTCCCTGGTGGTCTCCCATCCAAGTACTAACCAGGGCTGACCCTGCTTAGCTTCCGAAATCAAGCCAGATCGGAGGTGCTTAGGGCATCTAAGCAGCTTTCTCAGCTCCCTACAAGCCTTAAAAACCCACCACCCCTCCCGCGACCGAACAAACAGCAGCCGCGAAAAGGGAGTCCGTCCGTCCATCCAAGGCAGTTCGCCTGCGCGCTCCCCACCCCCCATGGCAAGCGAACCCCTCCCCTGCCTTTCACGGGGTTTGCCCGCTAGACCCGCCGGCGAGAAGTCAGCTCTTTATTATTTTGGACGCCGCCGTGATCTATTTCCCTCCTCCTCCCTTATCAGCCGTCTTCAGCAATTTCTGATTCCCATATTGATTGGCTGTTCCTTTTAAAAAAAAAAAACACACACGCCATGATTTCCGTTAAACCTGGAGCGAAAACATGCCTCTTCTTGAAGAATTAAAAGGTTTTTAAAATTTCTGTAGGTTCAATCTATAGGATTACAGAGTGGGACTAAACTCATTTAAAAATTCGCAACGTCTTGATAAAACAAACCATCAAACCATTAAAAAGATCCAATGATGCATGTTGCATATATAGGTTGCAGGAGACATATACTGTATATGGAACGTTAGATCTTTTAATTGTTTGATTCTTTGTTTAATCAGATTCAAGACACATATATGTTGCATCTCTGTGTTGCATGCGACGTATATATACATTAGATTTTTTAATTGCGTGATTCTTTGCTTAATCAAGACATATGTATATTGCATTTATATGTTGTGTGTGTGTGTGTGTGTGCAACATTAGATCTTTTTGTTTGTTTAATCAAGACGGTGAGAACATGCACACATTTATGTATAATGCTGCATATATGTGTGCATATGTAAATGGGTGTGCACGTTTATATAGGCATATACATACGTGTGGGTGCGTGTTTCCCGTTTCAGACGTGCTCATTATTTCAGGGTGTGTAAAGAATTCAGCGCATAGATATATACACGTTATACATATAGAACCGATCTCCCGTATAGAACCTCACGCCCCCTGAAATCTGGGCACGTGTGAAAGGGGGAAACCGTTGCTAAGGGGGAGGCGGTGTTAATTAAATCTTACCGTTTGACTTAAGTAACATCTTAGTGATTTTTTTCCTCTCTGCGTTTCGCCTATCGCCTTTTGCCTCTCTGGCGTGTCTTCTGCAAGTGTGTGTGTGTGTGTGTGTGTTTATGACGTTTTCTTGCTTCTGACTTTATTTTAAAATATTAGGCGAGGTGAAGAATTATAAATGATTCCCTCCTTATCTTTGCCTCTCACATATCCAGGATCAGAGGAGCTGATTAAGAAAAGAGTCAGAGGCAACGCTGGATTCATAATGATTCAGAATAATGAATTCTTATCTCTGGTTTCCACATTATCAACCTTTCAGCTCCCAATGTTTTGTTATTTGGGATAATTTATTGCATCTAATACATCACAATGAATCTGATGGCAGTAAGCGATGGGCGAGCGCGGTGGGAAGGGGGGGTCCTCCATCTCTCCCCCCCCGCCACTTTTTTTTTCATTTTGGGGACAGGAAAAGCGCTGCTTTTAAAAAAAAAGCAAATTATAATTGGGGAAAATCTAAAATAGATCTGATTTACTTACCCCCTCTTCAAGGAGTGGGGTGGGGGGGGGCGCAGGGAGTCCCAGATGTACAGTTCTCTTTAATGATTGTGTCAGTTTCAGGATGAAATTAACAAAATCGACTTCCTTGTGTTCTCAGAAAGGAGAAGGATTTACTGTTACCGTGATTTATGTATTGAAAGAAGGAGCCCACGGAGGAAAACCCGCGGGAACTTGAAGCCAAACTGAGATTATTAAAAAAAAAAGAATTAAAATATTTTATATTATATTTAAATGCGATTGGTTATATTTTAACCTGGGTCCCTTTCCTTCCAAACGCCTCGCCCGTCAACACAAATAGGGACACAAAGGGGTTAGAACAACCTCCCTTAGTCATTTGGGGGTAAGCAATTCATTTGTTCTTATTGTTATTCTGAATAAGGATCCCACCCCCCCTCCCGAATGAAGTGAATTTCTCTCTCTCTCTTTCTCTGGTTGCTTTGTATGCAAATGAACACCGAGACGTGTTTGTTTCTCGTTTGCAAGATTTAAAGAGGCATTCCCCTGAAATTATATGCCCGATTTGAGAGGGGCGTTGGGGGTTGGCTGGGGAACAGAGGGATCGAGAGGCGGTCAAGTCCTAGCACCGATTTGCACCCTGCTCTGTTCCGAAACAGGTTTCCTCTCTCTGAGCAGCTGGACCGTGGTCATCGAAAAGGCCAAGCCGCTCCCCAAAGGCTTACTTGTAAGCGTTGCCTTGAACCTAGAGTTAAAGCGGCCGAACTCAATTTATTTGCCCAGGGTGGATCGTGGCCCACACACTTTCCAGGGCATCGCTCGTCTTTCCCTTCCCCACAGTATCTCCCCATATCTGCCTTTTGTTCTATACAAAATAAAACCCTCCTCGCATTTATTCGCTCCGTGCCTTTGGTTCCCGTTGTCCTCCGCCGGAATTCTGTAAAATCTTTTTACACTGGGCGCCCATCGTTTTGGGACCTAAGTTTTCCTAAAGGATCCAAAAAAGAAGGCCGAATAGTAAACCGGCTTAAAATATCCCGGAGCACTCCAGAGAGGAGAGTACAAGGAGAGGCCCTGCACATCATCCCAGCTCCCTTTCACGCCAGATCAAGAATGGTCTTTAATTGTGTGTTGGTGGGGGGGGGGCTGTTTCAAAGGAGATAGTTGGGCTTGCGTGTTTTTTGTGTTTGTTTGTTTTTTGTTCCCACGGGACTAAAGGGCCAAGTATGCAAATTACAGTCTCTTTTGCGCGCGCACTCCGCCCGCTCCCATTGGCATCCAACAGGATTCAATATACGTCTTCAATACGGCTTCAGGATTTCCGTTCTGCCGTCCTCAAGGCGCTTACACACCCCACCACAGGGCTCATTCTCGAGGGATGCGGGCGGGAGCGGGAAGGGCACCGCCAGAGCCGCCAAGAAATCAAAACGAGAAGAGCTTTATTGGGTCCAGATCCTCAGCCACGTGGTGCTACGCCACTTTCTCTTTTGAGTTTCATTGCTTACTCTTAAGCAAAGAAGCAGATCAGACCTTGGCCTTAAATCCCCTACTGTTGTTGTTTCCGATGGCTTATCCAGGAAATAGACTGGGGGACACTTTCCCCTCCTTCTCAGGATTTTCTAGGTAGAATTGGAGTTTGTTTGTTTTTTGTTTTTAAGGGAGAAGGCAGGGGAGGGTGGAATTCAAATTTTAGTCCCGATCTGCTGCATCAACAGGACTTACAAAAGTTGTTTCTTAGTCCCTTTCATTTAACGCAGTTGGATTGAGCTCTTCTGGTTTGGCATACAAAAATGGTAACACCCTTGTGTTACCACCCTATTCAGGGAAAATAGCACTCTCGCCCACACTGAATTTCCCAGTGGTTCCGGGACAGCATGGAAAAACTGCCAAGGACTCCTGTATCTTTAGTACCAGTTCTACAGAGAAGATTTCTACCAACAGAGCTTGTCTGCCATTTTCCCTTGGTGATCTGCATTCTTCCACTACTGTTAAAAACATAGCAACCCCCCCTCCTATTTCTGTGTCCATGATAAAATATTTGGGGTTCTTTAGTCTGGAAAAAAGGCGCCTAAGGGGGGATATAATTGAGATGTACAAAATAATGCAGAGCATGAGTAAAGTGGATAGAGGGAAGCTCTTCTCCCTCTCACAAAATACCAGAACTGGGGGACATACACTCAAATTGAGGGCTGGGAGAGTAAGAACAGACAAAAGAAAATATTTTTTCACCCAGCGTGTTGTTATTCTATGGAACTCCCTGCCACAGGACATGGTGATGGCATCTGGCTTGGATGCCTTCAAAAGGGGATTGGACAGATTCCTGGAGGAAAAGTCCATCAAAAGGTTACAAACCATGATGGAGATGTGTAATCTCCAGGCTTAAAACCAGGGTACTTCAAGGGCCAGATGCAGGGGAGTGGTATCAGGAGACAGATATCTAGTCTCATGCGCTCCCAAACGCATTTGGTGGGGCCACTGTGAGATACAGGAAGCTACTCTAGATGGGCCTTTGGCCTGATCCAGCATGGCTCTTCTTATGTTCTTATGTTCTTTCATTGTGATCCTCTGCAGAGGCCGCTGTTGAATGTATGCCCAATGAATGCACTGGGACCTGCATAAGATTGTCCTATTGGTCCTCAGGGTGGCAGAAGCCCCTTGGTCCCTTGGAAGGCATCCCACTAGGATTTGTAATGGTAAGTACAACCCTCTGAGAAAATACGCCGCCAACGAGGCCCCCTTCACAAAAGTCCTCTGTGCGTGCAAAAACCCTTATTCACAAAGCAGTGGATTTCAAATGCTGGCAAGCAAGCAGGTGGGCACAAAGGTTCTAAACCTGCAGCAGTCAATCCAAATTGTTTCCATGTCCTTAATTTCCAGAAAGGTGTGCTAGGAATCAGAGCATAAAACAGCTTAAAAGCAAATTCCTGGAGATAGATCTAGTGCAGTGGTGGCAAACCTTGGGTACGCCAGATGTTTTGGACAACAACTCCCACAGCCCTTTGCCACTGGCAGTGTCGAAGGTTTGCCACCACTGATCTAGTGGAAGGGGTCGTGGATACCTGAAGATCTTTACATATTTTTTTGAGATCAAGTTACAGACATGTTTTCAGCAGGGGTGCAGAATTTTCACTAGGCCTTTCCCTCGCACAACCCATCACCTCTCTATGATCTATTGATAAGCCTGAAATGTTAGGCATTTTCTAAATGGGTTAACTATCACAGCATTGTCTTGAGTCAAAGAATTTTGAATGTACAAAGGTGTCAGCTTGCTGACAACGTCTGCATTCTCTAAGACACACAGAGCTAATAACTTCCATAGCATCTGTGGAGCCTTTACTACAGAGGCCTATCTGCAGTTTCGTGAAGTAGAAGAACCTGAAAGAGGAAGTGTTTGCAGATGATCTTGTTTTGTAACCAGGTCTCTGAACATAGTATGATTTCATAGAGGGTTTTGTCTGGTCACTTTGCAGAGATCTAAATGTATAAAGTTGAGGTCATCTGAGGTACAGAAGGAGGGAACTTCATGGCTAGGAACTAACTGGTTTGATCCGGTTTGATCTTGTTCCTGTAAAAGTGGAACTGCTGTAGAAGATTCTGGATTGATGGTCCCCAGACCCAGGTCCCTAGACATGTCTAGCTTTTAATTGCTGGTCCAGCATCTCAATGACCACTGTTAGCATTATCCAGATTCTGTGACCCTAAATGCATTTAGTTTTTTGTCTTGTCTTGTCAAAGTGTTTTAATATCTTTACATTCTCTTTGCTTTCTATTTGTGTTATGCAATAAAGATGCACTTGCCCCAGACAGCAAGATGTTGATGAAGTGTGTTTTTTAAAACAAATTTAAACTTTTCACTATATATCTCTGTCTGCACTGCACTTCTTCTACATTTCGACTTCATCTGTTCATTTCTTCCCTTTGTAAAAGGAAGCCCTCTCCACCTCTCCACCTGTGTGCATGTTTTGCATTGTGAAGGTCAGGCGCCAAATCCCAGGCATTCCGGAATATTGCTGGGAAACACTTCTATCTGAAACCCTGGAGAACGGCTGCCAGTTGGAGCTGACAATATCAGGTTAGCTAGACCATGGACCTAAGTCGTTATAAAGCAGCTTCCTGCTTCCTTAATCCTTCCTTCAATTAATCGTGCTTAAGCAGCAACTTGTGAGGTCGTTTGAAACTAAATGGGGGGCTTTGAAATTAATTGAATGTCATGTCAAACAAGTAAAAGAGATCTTTACAAACACTGACACACACGCAGATTCATAGTTTGAGTTCCCTATCAAGTATGTAAGCAGGTATGTTGGTATGAAAATGTTACACACTTTCCCATTGAGCTGCTGTATAGGATATTCATACATCTGCATAATAGCAGGTGTATATACAGTTCCCATTATTGTAACAGCATCCACCCTTAAGGCTGCACTCAGGGGTCTGGTAAGGCGCTTAATTCTGAGTGGCGGTACATACAGCTGAGTGTATAGAGCCTTGACATATTTCGTTTGGGAGACTACAAATCCCAGAACCCCACCCCCCCAATGGTGCTAGGATGTGGTTGTTGTCCAGCATAGGATTTGGCCATGCTGCTGTTTGGTTTCTGCTGGAGACAACTAAACACAGGGCTAAAAACTGTGGAGAGAATAGCAATCTTGCATGAACAGTGGGAGGGGTTTTACAGCCTTAGGTCATTGTTGTCTTGTTGATAAAGTCCCCCCCCCACCTCTGGCAAATAACTTCCTTCCTGTTAGTCTTTTGTTGATAGCCATCTTTACACCCTGCAAGCACTTAGTGTCTCCTGTATGCCGGAAACTCCATTCCTTGCTTTTCTTACTTCTGACAGTAACTAAAGATTGGAACTGTAAGTAATGATTCCTTTCCCCCCTTTAAATGCTTCTAGAGTGCGTTTTATTACACAAAATGCTAGTCAGGAAGGATGTTTGATGAGACTAGCGTGCCACTTCCATTTTTTTTCTGTTTTGTTGTTGCTTTTGTTTTCTACCTTATAGTCTGTGAGCTAAAAGGAATGATCAGATTCCTAGAAACTTGTTTTCTTAAAAGAAAATTCCCCATAAAAACCAGGATGATTCTTGAGCTCAGGAGGACAGTGAATGCTTTACATCCAGAAGGTTCTGGGTTCAAGTACTGGTATTTTCAGCTGAGGCTAAAAAGATCCCTCCATAAAATAACCCCCTGTCAGTATGTACAGGTAGGGGATACAAGGAATGAAAACACAATGCTGTCCAAACAGCATGTCCCTCTGTTCCAATAGATAGTTTTTCGTGGCCTTCAAACTCAGGGGTGCATATTTAAAAATATGTTGTTATTAGAGATGGGCACGACTTAGCGGTATTTTTGTTTTTGTTTTCGTTTTTTCGTTTTCGTTACGTAACGAAACAAAAACGAAAAACGGTTCAAAAATGGACCGAAAACGGAAATGAAACGACTAATTTTGAGCCAATTTTCATTTTTCGTTACTGGAAAAACACATAATGGAGCTAAATGGGGAGAAACGAAAAATTTTTCGTTTTCGTTTTCTCATTTTCGTTACGTAACGAAACGAAAACGAAAAATTTTGAAATTAGCTCACGAAAACAGAAACGAAACGAAACGGACCCTAGCCGAAAACGAAAACGAAAACGAAAAAATTTTTCTGAGTCGTGCCCATCTCTAGTTGTTATTGTTCTTACTTGACCTGCTTTTGAATTTATATGTGTAAGAATGATATGTTGTTGGATTCACTTGTCCCATTACATGTGTGTTCTCCTGTGTTATCAGGGATAGCTTTTCTCAACTCAGAGGTCCCCAGACTGCAATGCCCATTATCCCCAGGCAACCTGAGCAGTGGTGCCAGTGGCGGGAGCTGCAGTCTGACAAATCAGCAGGGCACCAGGCAGGGAGGAGGCTGGTGCCTGCAGCCAGGAGTGGGAGAAGGTGGGCAGGATCTCCTTAGTGTTGGTGCCGGTTGCTTATCAGTCATGTGCCAGGATGCCTCTCAACCATGCCATATGGCACTCCCCACCTCACCCCATCAATTAGCAGCGATTCACAACAGGTTAGAGAAATGTTATCCAAACAAGACATTCCTTGCAGCCTCTGTGCTTGTTATGAGGCTCAGGAACGCAGGAAGACCCAAAGCCTAATTGATCTACCATCCTTTCCCCCTACAGGAAAGCCCACATGGAAGAAACAGGGGGCAGAGCATTCGCCGTCCTGTGCTCCCGGACAGCTGGAATTCACAGTCCATCAATGCTGACAATGAAGTCAGTATATAGCCATTTTGACTGGCAGCTATCGATAACCTTTTACTCCTTGACTGTATCTAGATCTCTTTTATCACCTTCTGCATGGGTGACTCATGGCACCCTTGTGGCAGTGAGTTCCATAGTCTTCTTAGGCGCTGCCGAACACTTCCATATTTTATCCCGGAATGGCAGCTGCAGGCACCGTCTCGCATATTTCTATAGCCCTTTGCCTCTCCCAATGTGCACACCTACAAATATACAAGAGTTAAGTGTGCCTTGTGGCCTGTGTACCGAATCTTAGAATTATGGAGCTGCAAGGCCCCCCCAACGGCCCTCTAAGCCAACTCCTGTCCACGAAGGAAAGGCGCAACCAGAGCATCCTTGACTGGTGACCTTTGAACTTCGGTTCCAAAGCCTCCAATGAACGAGAGCCTACCACCTTCCAAGGCACCTGGATCCACTCTGTGCAAACTTTCCTCATCGGTAGCTGCTCCAGGTCCCTTATTCCTATGATTTAGGCCCCACCCTGATGGCTTTCTCAGAATTGAAGTCTCGGTGTTTTTTTCCTGTTGAGATGCCCCCCTCCCCCAATCAATCAATCAATTTATTTATTTGTTTGTTTGTTATATTTCTAGACCGCCCATCTTCCGAACGAAACTCTGGGCGGTTTACAATGAAAACGAGGCAACAGAAATACAAAAGGGCAAAAAGAAATAGTAATAAAATAAGGAGGGACAAGACCCTCCACAAAAGATGGCGCGGGCGGCAAAAAAAGAGGAAAAAAAGGAGAAAATAAAACAAAATAAAATAAAATAAAATAAAAAGGTCACCATATGTGTGTAAGGGGTTGCCTTCCTCGCATGTTGCAGATATGACGTATTTGAAGGCTGTGCTCTGTATTTTTGGCAAGGTATCCCAGGTCTTAGCAAGCAAAGATAGTGCCCAGATAATCTTGCCTCCAAATCCAGCACAGCATCCCTTCCTCCTCCTCCTCCCCCCCCCACAACCCTCCAAGATGAATCAGAGGGAAAGCCTCCTGGAGGCCTTCCCAGCCCGCGATGGATGTGCAATTTCGCCGCATTATCTCCGCTCTTAAACTCGCCTGCTCAGTTGCGCTGCCAAGCTCTATTTGCATAATATTTGCAGTTGTAATTAGCTGATGAGCATCTCCTAGCCTTTCTTCCTTCTCTCCCCCCACCCCCGTCCTCCTTTCCCTCCCCTCCCTCCTTCGCTTTGCCTGGAGTTTTGGTCTTTAGCGGCTGAGAGCTTTTGATCTTCTATCTTGTGGCTGTCCCCATTAGGATATTGGATATCTCACATCTGTCATTCATTAAAAAAAAGTTCCACCTCAATTTAAAAAAAAAACAGCAAGGGAGCAAATAAAAAGAACATCGGAGGGGAAAAAGAGCACCCCTATTTGTATTAGCGCAGGCACAGAATTGTAACACGGCAAAGGGCACTCTAAAGGTCACCTAGTCTAACCCCCTAACAAAGCGCTGTGTAGCACAGGATGGTTTTCTGGTAGATTGTGACCTGCCCCTGTTATCTGGTAATAAGAAAAAAAAATCTGGTAATTAAGATGGATGTCTTTAAATCAAACCAGAAAAAAAGTATTAGAAACTAATAGGTTTTTGCGATAGCAAAAACAGCTTGCCCCTCCACCTAGCACCCTCAAAATGTGCAGTACTACAGTTCCCATCAGCCCCAGACCTTGGACATGCTTGTTGGGGAAGACAGCAAGCGTCATCCAAAACAGCTGGAGAGCACCAGCATGGGGGAAGCGGCCTTTTACTCAAGTTTCTGTGGGAAATGGAGTTACGGCCACTATTAGCCCAGACCCTGTTCAATATTTATACTGGCAGGGGGTTCCAACCACGGACCAGACATGACCACTCCAGGCCCTCTCAGAGCTGTGCAGCCATTTCCCTCCTGGAGATCTTGAGGAAGGAACTGGCCTAGAGAATTCCCAGGGGGAAGAGAAGATCCCCTGAGATTTCCCGGGAGATCTCCCTCCCATCGATCTACCGTGCAGCTGCACTCCCACAACACGTCTTCTGGCTTCTCGTAGCAAATTTGTTTTGCAAATCTCCGAATTCGCTTTCCAAAATGGCCGACCAACCGACTCACCTTCATCTCCTTAGCTACTTTTAGTCCAGGCCTTGAGGCAGGTCTGCAGTCCTTTACGTCAGTTTTTTTCATAGGCTTCAACCTGGCTGAAGATAACAGCGGGGCCTGGGATGTAGGAGGTCTGTGGCCCTGTGTCCTCCAGGGCAGCTTTTGTACCTGGCTCTGCCCCCGCCCCCATCCTAACCCCATCCCACCCATTTCCAGCAGCTAGTTTGGACTGATGTCAAAATGGACTGACCCCCTCCCTCCCTCTTCACGGGTTGTCGTGACACAAGGGCAGGGGCCAAGCCTCGGAGGCTTCTACCAGAATCAGTGAGGCTTCTCCACCAAACCGATCAAGAGCTGGTGAAGATGCCTCATGGATTTGAATAGAAACCGGGGGCGGAAGTTGGCCCCGGAGTTGGTTCTTGAGGAGTTCTCAAGACAGTGAAGGGCCAATATGGGTGAGGACGGGGCTTTTCCCTCACTTGGAACAAGAAGTGGGAGAAAAAAAAGAAAGAAAACATCTCCGTGTTCATTGTGTCCAATGGTAAGGTCCTACTATCCGTGAAGGATCTGTGTCCTGTTGTGTATTGATCTGTATTCCTATTATCTGTACTTGCTGATGTTGAAGTAACTGCCTTCCTGTTCCAAAGGGAACAGGCCTATTGGTTGATTCAAGTTGCTGCATTTGGATCCTCAATCCTATTGGTTTCTGTTCCTGTTCCAAAGGGAACAGGCCTATTGGTTGATTCAAGTTCCTGCATTTGGATCCTCAATCCTATTGGTCTCTGCCAAAAGGCAGCTTTGTGATTGCTTGGAATTGTTTCCTCCAAAATGTATCTTTTCCTAGCCAGTCCTGGCTCCTATAAATGTAGCTCTCTCTCCCCAGTCCCCAGTCTTGTTCTCTCCCTGAATAAAGAGTTGTTACAATAGAAGCTGTTTCCAGCCTGCTATGTCAGAGTGCTGAAATCACTAAACCTTACGCTACTACATGTCCTATCCCACAACACTATGGAATGTCATAATAACAAATGGAAAGAGGGCAGGGCAGGGGTTGAGACCTCCGAAGAAGCATCAACTGGGTTACAGATCAAACTAAGAAAGGCCCCAAACTGGTGTTTTTTTTTTTTTTTTTTTTTTAAAAAAAAAAACAAAAACCCGGCCCACAGCTGGGGCACGACGCTTCCTCTGCTCCCACGACGTCTGAAAATCCACCTGGTTTCAAAGGCTGGTTGGAACTAGCCATCCCCAGCGGCAGCACCTCCAGCCGGCCTCCTCTCTTGAGTCACACTGGACTACAAGTCCCATCATCACAACAGCCTCCCTGGTCAGCAATAACGGGAATGGTTGCCCATTGTCTCTAGAGCAGGCATGTCCAAACTTTGGCCCTCCAGATGTTTTGGGACCACAACTCCCACACTCCTTTGTCATTGGCAATCTAAGCATAGAATTCTGGGAGTTGTGGTCCAAAACATCAGGAGGGACGAAGTTTGAACATGCCTGCTCTAGAGTGTGTGATGTGGAACAATGACATTGGAACGATGGCCTCCCGCCTCTTCCTCTCCAGTTGTTGTATTAAGGGACGAGATCAAACAAGACTGAGCAGCTGATAGGTGGGCTTCTTTTTATTTCCACTTCTCTGTTGGATCCTCACCCCAGTTCTAAAAGCAGCCTTGAGCCCATTGAAGTAGTGGCAATACTAATCAATTAAGTGCATAGCATTAACAATTTTAATAATAAAATAATTATCATTGTTGAATGTGCAAGCATTTCTTCTTCTTCTTCTTCTTCTTCTTCTTCTTCTTCTTCTTCTTCTTCTTCTT
>JAHTLZ010003526.1:1099031-1116354 GCA_023846285.1 Phrynocephalus versicolor | reverse complement strand
TTCTTCTTCTTCTTCTTCTTCTTCTTCTTCTTCTTCTTCTTCTTCTTATTATTATTATTATTATTATTATTATTATTATTATTATTATTATTATTATTATTATTATTATTATAACACACAGCTCTCTACACTGGATTTTATATTACCAATCACTAGTCGAACGCTTCCCAAGCGTTTAGGACTCAGTGATGTATCGGCGAATTATGCGAGCAGATCCCAGTAAAGTGGCTTTCTGCATCTGACTGATGGTGACTTTGTCAACTCCAATTTCTTCTAAATATTTGCTTAGCTCTTTAGGCACCGCACCCAGCATGCCGATTACCACTGGGACCACCTGTACCGGTTTATGCCAGAATCTCTGAAGTTCAATTTTGAGATCCTGATATCGGGTAATTTTTTCAAGTTGTTTCTCAGTGACTCTACTATCTCCTGGTATAGCAACATCAATGATCCACACTTTTTTCTTCTCCACAATCACAATATCTGGGGTATTATGCTCCAAAACCCTGTCTGTCTGTATTCAGAAGTCCCAAAATAATTTTGCATGCTCATTTTCAGTCACTTTTTCAGGCTTATGGTCCCACCAGTTATTTGCTATGGGCAGATGATAGTTCTGACACAAATTTATTCTTATTCTTATTCTTATTCTTATTCTTATTCTTATTCTTATTTCACTGTGCGTGTTCTGTGCTGTCATGTCAGAGACAACTTATTGTTACCCTAACAGGGCTTTCAAGGTAAGTGAGCTATTTAAGGAGTGGTTTTACCAGTTCTGAACATTCGCAGTGAGTTTTCCATGGCCTATTCAAACCCAGATCTCTTAAGTCCAAGTCCACCAATCTGTTCCACAATACCACACTGGGAATCTGTTAATTATTTTATTAATGACCCCCTAATCCAGTGTTGGCGAACCTATGGCACAGGTGGCAAAGGTGGCACTCAGAGCCCTTTCTGTGGGCACCCGGCATCACCCCTTCACAGCCACCTATGTGTGCGTGTGTTGTGTCATTACAGTCGTGACTGACTCTTCATGACCCCATGTCTATGGAGTTTTCTTGGCAGGAATACTGGAGTGGTTTGCCAGTTCCTCCTCCAGGCGCCTACAGCACCTGGTATTCCCTGGTGGTCTCCCATCCAAGTACTAACCAGTGCCAACCCTGCTTAGCTTCCGAAATCAGGCCAGATCGGACATGCTCAGGGCATCTAGGCAGCTCACAACCACCTGTATTCAGGTTAAATTGCTGTATTGGCGCTTTGTGAAAAATTAGTGGGTTTTCAATCGCAGTTTGGGCACTCTGTCTCTAACAGGTTCGCCATCACTGCTCTAATCCAAGGAAGCAAGGAAGCAAGCATATGGAGCGAAAAAATGTGCCTCCAACTTCACTTTTTGAAAAAATGAAAATAAAAAGGTTTTCTTTCTTTCTTTCTTTCTTTATATTTAAATACCACCCATCTTGCTACAAGTCCTCTCTGGGTGGTTCGGTTTAGACTATACACCATTCAGAATTCCAAACATGCTACCTGGAGGACTCTGGAAACTTTGGTTTGTCCCAAAAAGGAAGCTGTGATGCTATTAAGTGGTACCCAACCTGAAATGCTACTTAAATTGGGGATGGTGTCAGTTCTCTTTCCTTTCTGAAGAGACCCGTGTATTCATTAAGTTCTTCCACTGAACTTGCTTGAGTTTCAGAATGCCTAGTGTTCCTGCTGTTTAGGGTTCCTTTATGCAGTTAGACCAGTGGTTCTGAACCTGTGGGTCCCCAGATGTTCCTGGACTGCAACTCCCAGAAGTCTTCAGCACTGGCCAGGATTTCTGGGAGTTGCAGTCCAGGAACATCTGGGGACCCACAGGTTCAGAACCACTGAGTTAGACTCTACTTTAAGACCATGATTTTGCCCCATGGAATGCTGGGATCTGTAGTCTGGTGGGAGATTTAGACTTTAATGTTGTAGAAAACAATAACCTTTGAACTGCAGAGTTGGAAGAGACCCTAAGTCCAGCCTCTTTCAAGGAGGTTCAAGTGAGAACTGAACCGCCTGACATCTGGCTCTGCAGTGCAAGACCTAAGCCACTGAGCTATCCAGTAGATGCAGTCTGACACATTGCACGAATGGAACCACATCTATTAAAATGGAATCAAGTTACTATTACTGTTTTCATGTAAATCCACAGGTTCTTTGGATCTGGAGGACCACACATTTCCACCTCTATCTATCTATCTATCTATCCATCCATCCATCCATCATCCATCCATCCATCCATCCATCTTTTCAATTCAAGAAAACTTTAATGGCATAAAATAAATCAAGAACAAATCATCAAACTGTGGGATAGAAGATTAAAAGATCAATAAAAGATGCAAGGGAGCAAATTAGTGGCCATCCCTAGCTTCTTTCTGTCTCTCTACACTGAAATGGAGAACAATCAGGACCCAAAGTTTGAAGCTCTAGCTAGCAGATCCAGGAACTGCCTTCCATGGGGCTCCGAAGCCCGAAAAGTGGTCTGGTCCTATTGCCTGAGGATGCTGGGACTTGTGTTCCAAGTTAATTTCTCCAACACCCCGAGATCCCAAGAGCTGCTTTCCACCAAATAAGACTAAAGGAACGCGCGCATCCTTCTGCAAACTTTTTGGTGCGCGTAAAAGGCAATGGAATAGAGGACAAGTGGAGAAAAGAGAAAGAGGGAGATCCTTTTGCATCTTGGTTGGTTGCCTGCCTCTTTGGTGTCTGGTGATGGGTGGGGGGCAGGGCAGCGGGGGCTGTTATTAGCCAGCCGGGGGTGATTAAAGCGCTTAATGAATGGGTGCTTGTGAGATCCGAGGAGGGTGGAAAGAGGAGGAGGAGGAGGAGGAGGAGGAGGAGGAGGCGGCGGCGGCGCAAAAGGGAGCCCGCTCGATTTTCAGGCCAATCTCTCGGAACAAATAAGGAACATTTAACGTCAACACCCGGCCTGGCGACTCGCTGGCGCTCGACGGACTCCTGATCCGGCCCGAGACGTCCGCGGAGCTTTCGGGGAGGACTTGAGTTACCTGCCGGCGCTATCAAGTTCTCCCGATCTGCGCGGGGCTTCGGTTTCAGGCTGGCCTTGGCCCGGCTCTGGCGCGCGGCGCTGGGGCGTCCCGGCCCGACGCGCCACCCGTCCGCCGGCCCCACCAGCCCAGGACCCAAGGAGGCCGAGGGAGGGCGCGTCAGAGTCAGGAAGTGCGGGGAGGGAGAGGTAGTGAGGTCTAATGGGCTCAGCGGGCGCGGCGGCGGCGGCCAAGGGAGAACGATGGGTGAGCCCGGAAGAAGAGCAAAACGCACGGAGGAAGGGGCTGCTGGTGGTGATGGTCAGATGTGTCCCATAGGGTGAAGGAGGAAACCCTACCCCCGCAGTATGGTGCAGTGGTTAGTGCTAGGTTTCTACGCTAGTAGGCAGTCCTAAAGGTAAAGGTTCCCCCTGCACATGCGTGCTAGTCGTGTCCCACTCTAGGGGCGATGCTCATCTCCGTATTCAAGCCAAAGAGCCAGTGTTGTGCAAGTCCATGGCCACGTGGCCAGCATGGCTACAAGGAAACACTGTTTTACCTTCCCACTTTTTACAGCAGGACCTATTTATCTGCTTGCATTGACATGCTTTGGAACTCTTAGGTTGGCAGGAGCTGGGGTGAACAGCAGGAGCTCGCTCTGCTGCATGGCAACCGGGATTCCTTTGCAGTCAACAGTTTTGGGAGCCTTAGTCCACTGAGCCACCATGTCCCAGTAGGCAGTCCTATCGGTTAGATATTGCTTCGGTGGCGGTGGCGTCATCCTACAAAATTTGCCCTTTGGGGAGGGACTTGGAAGAGAGAGAGATCTAGGTCCCCCTCTCAACAACACATTCCAAGGGTTACGACGGAGCAGAGTCAGTTCAAGACCAACCTTGGGCTCAATCCAGGCATCCAAGCCAAAGCAGAACTGACAGATGGAGGTCCTACATCCCTCATTGAATGCCCCCCGCTTGTTTTGGTTCCATTGTCGTACTGCTCTAACACTAAAAAAAGGAGGAAAGGCAGCTGAAACGGTGTCACGCTTCTTTAAGCGATGTAGCGTAGATCCATTTGAGGACTCAAGAAACCATGATTTGGATCAGTAACGGGCCCATTGACCTTCCTAGAAGAATGGAATTGGAGGTGGCCTAAAAAGCCACCCAGCTGCCTAGATGCCCTAACCACACCCGATCTCAACTGATTTCGGAAGCTAAGCAGGGTCGGCCCTGTTAGTACTTGGATGGGAGACCACCAGGGGATACCAGATGTTGTAGGCGCCTGGAGAGGAACTTTTGGCAAACCACGCCAGCATTCCTGCCAAGAAAACTCAATGGACATGAAGTCACAAAGAGTTGGTCCCAAGTGTAATGACACAACACACACACACACACATCTTGGGCAAGTTATTTAACAAGAATTTAATCTCACCTGATTTCGGAAGCTAAGCAGGGTCGGCCCTGGTTAGTACTTGGATGGGAGACCACCAGGGAATATCAGGTGCTGTAGGCGCCTGGAGTAGGAACTGGCAAACTACTCCAGTATTCCCGCCAAGAAAACTCCATGGACATGGGGTCACGAAGAGTCGGTCACAACTGTAACAACACACACACGAAAAGCCACCCAGGCCGCCGCCGCCACCACTGCTCAAGACAGGAATCCAAACCAAAGCAGATCTGAGAGGGCTGTGTGTGAGAGCACTTTTCTTTTGAAGGCCTCCAGCGTTGCTGCACTCACCACTTCTGGAGACCATTGGTTCCATTGGAAAGGCAGTTCAAGTGCTATCAAACTCCTTTAAGCTATGTAGTGCAGAGAGACTGGAGAAACCATCATTTGGATCACTGCAGGGGCCGTCCATGAAAAGCACTTGGTGACCTTCCTAGAATAATGGAATCGGAAGGGACCTATAAAGGCTTCCACTGGGCACGATGGCTCAGCACATTAGAGCGCTGAAATGGTCGGCTGCAAAGTTGGCAGCTCGGCGGTTCAAATCCCAGGTGCCACACAGCGGAGTGAGCTCCCACTGATAACCCCAGCTTCTGCCAACCTAGCAGAAGTGTGTAAATGCAAGTAGATAAATAGGTACCGCTGTTTTTAAAAAAGTGGGAAGGTAAAACAATGTTTCATTGCAGCCATGCCAGCCACATGGCCATGGACTTGCACAACACTGGCTCTCTGGCTTGAAAACGGAGATGAGCAACACCCCGAGAGCCAGACACAACCAGCACACATGTGCAAGGGAGGGGGAAAACCTTTACCTTTTTAAAAGGCTTCCAGTCCACCACTGCCTGCCTGCCCCCTCAAGACAGCATTGCCAATGACAAAGGACTGGTGTGGGGGGGGTTATGGCCCAAAACATCTGAAGTGCCCAAGGTTCGCAGCCACTGGTCTATACCAATAACTAAGAAACAGGGCTTTTGTAAAGTTAATGGCTCTAAACTGCTCACTCAACTCTGCATTATAATGGGGGTATCTTTCACATTCCTTAGGAGCAGGTCTTTTGTAAAGTTAATGTCTTTAAACTGCTCACTTAACTGTGTATTGTAATGAGAATATCTTGCACAATCCTTAGGATCAGGTCTTTTGTAAAGTTAATGGCCTTAAACTGCTTACTCAGCTGTGCATTATAATGGGAATATCCTGCAGATTCTCTACCTTGCCTGTTTCTTTTACAACTACAAAGAAGAGTGTAAATATGCTTAGAAGAGACAGGGGGCCTCAAGAGAAGACTGTGCAGTCCAGGTGGATCACTGTGCCAGAACCATGCTCAGGAGTGGCACCTTAACCTACAAAGCACTATTCAACCTGGGTCTTAACTACCTCAAAGATGGAATCTCACAGTATGAACCAGCTCGGGTGCTAAAGTCATCAGGAGAGGCCTTTCTCTCCATCCCACCACCCTCACAGGTGCGTATCATGGGAACCCATGAAAACGGCCTTCTTGGCTGCTGCGCCCAGACTCTGGAACTCCCTCCCACTAGAGGCCAGGACTGCCTCATCCCTGCTGTCTTTCCGGAAAGAGGCAAAGACCTTTCTCTTCAGGCAAGCTTTCCCTGAATGGTGGTCTACCATACATGGTTACACAGGATTGTGTCTATAACCATGTATAACTTTGTGCTTGTAACTCTCCTTGTGGGATTACATTGACACTTATGTTATAAATTCTTAGTTCCCATCCCTCATAACTTTTAGATGGTCTACTATACATGATTACATGGAATTTATACTCTTTTCGTTAACTGCTCTTTTAGCTTTAAGGTTGTCTTCTAATGCTGTAAAATATCCCCAATTCCCTGTTCTTAAACTTGAATATTGTATGTCTTAATTGTACTGGACTACATATTGTCCCTTCTTACTGTAAGTTGCCTTTGTTTTCCAATTAACAAGACACACTCGTACATGACAAGCAACTGAAATCTGTTTAACAACTAGGGCTGCGTCCCAGAACATGCACACACCTGATTTTGTCCACATCCAAGTAAGGATGCCTACCTATCTTCTTTGTGCTCTTTCTGGGATACTTCCATCTAAATCTGTGCTAGTATTTTGGTGTGTTATTGAATCTTTAGGAGAGACTGTGGGAAGGTTATACTGTGTGATCACAGTGGAAATATTTTATTCTTATTTTTGAGAGGATCATTTGCCCACTTTCAGGGCACAAGAAAAAGAGAACTAGGAAAGTCTTATTATGAACATTGATTGTAACAGTGCCATGTCAAAAGAGTAACTAGTGCTCTTCAAACTAGCTATACAGTGCACCCTTGTATAACAAACGGTTTGTATAACATAAAATTTGTACAACATAAAAAATTCCGGAGATAGGGGAAATTTGCTTAACATAATCACCTATGGGGCAAAGCTGTACAACATAAAAATGGGATCACTCTGTTTTCAATGCATTCCTATGGGAAATTTGTATAAAGGAAAGCTTGCTTAACATAATTTCATTTGGAAGGAATTAATTCATTTGTACAAGTTACCACTGTACTTGCTTTCATTTGTGAAACTACTTCCTGCACTGCCTATTCACTTGGCCTTACTGATAGGCCAGGGAAAACATGGAAATTGTCTCTGGTTCCCACTAGTGGCCAGTTTTGCTATTGCACCTGGAGATTATTTAATAAAATAATGAGGCAATATTTGCGCTACCACTGAGGACTGAGTAATATTACTTAGTATCCTCTATCAGTTTGGTTATGAACTAATTCATTAGAGTGCACATTGCCTTTCATAAACAAGATACCAAGTGCATCACTTGTGCGTCATTTCTTTCATAAGCCCATTCCATGCCACACGTCCACATCACAATAGATAAATAGATAAATAAATAAATAAATAAAAATAGAATGCAGGAAGAGAACCTGTTCCAGAACAGTGGGGGGGTATATTTCTCATAAATTAAACAGATTATAAAGATTATACAGATAGAAAAGTAAGGTCCTGCATCTAGGCAGAAAACTATGAATTACATAGATACAGAATGGGAGACACCTGGCTAGAGGATACTACCTGTGAAAGGGATCTGGGAGTCTGAGTGGATCACAAACTGAATATGAGGCAGCAGTGTGACGTGGCAGCCAAGAAAGCCAATGCGATTCTTGGTTGCATCAACAGGACCATAGTGTCTAGATCAAGGGAAATGATAGTACCACTCTATTCTGCTCTGTTCAGACCCCACCTGGAGTACTGTGTCCAGTTCTGTGCGCCTCAGTTTAAAAAGGATGTTGATAACCTTGAGCGGGTGCAGAGGAGGGCGGCCATGATGGTTAAAGGTCCAGAACATATGCCTTATGAGGAGCACCTTAGGGATTAGAGGATGTTTAGTTTTACAAAGAGAAGGGTGAAAGTGTATATGATAGACATCTTTAAATATCTGAAAAGATGTCATATTGAAGAGGGGGCTGACTTGTTTTCTAGTTTCGAACTGTAGTGCTACGTCTACTTAAGAGCAGAAAACAGCTGGCGTTTTAACTGCTGCCTTACAAATGTTAGATGCAGTCTGCTCTACATACAAATGTTTTTTTTTAAAATTTTTTTCAATTATTAAAATGTATTTATTCATTTTTTTTAGATACTACTTAGCTGCCTAGATGCCCTAAGCACATCCAATCTCGTTCTATTTCGGAAGCTAAGCAGGGTCGGCCCTGGTTAGTACTTGGATGGGAGACCACCAGGGAATACCAGGTGCTGTAGATGCCTGGAGTAGGAACTGGCAAACCACTCCAGTATTCCTGCCAAGAAAACTCCATGGACATGGGGTCACAGAGAGTCGGTTACGACTGTAACAACAAAACACACACACACACCTCTACTTAAGAGTTGTTTGAATTAAGAGCATGCATTAGGAATGAACTAAATTTGTAGGTAGAGGTACCACTGTATAGGAAAAGAAATTCCATTTGAATATTAGAAAGAACCTCCTGATGGTTTGAGCTATTCAGCAATGGAATATGCTGCCATGGAGGATAAGAACATAAGAACATAAGAAGAGCCATGCTGGATCAGGCCAAAGGCCCATCTAGTCCAGCTTCATGTATCTTACAGTGGCCACACCAAATGTGTCTGGGAGTGCAAGAGACAACTAGATATCTGTCTCCTGCTACCACTCCCCTGCATCTGGCCTTTGGAGTACCTGGTTTTTAAGCCTAGAGATTACACACACCCTTAATGGTTTGTAACCTGTGATGGACTTTTCCTCCAGGAATCTGTCCAATCCCCTTTTGAAGGCATCCAAGCCAGATGCCATCACCACATCCTGTGGCAGGGAGTTTCATAGACTAACAACGCGCTGAGTGAAAAAATATTTTCTTTTGTCTGTTCTTACTCTCCCAACCCTAGGTTTGAGTGGATGTCCCCTAGTTCTGGTATTTTGTGAGAGGGAGAAGAGTGTCCTTCTATTCACATTACTCATACCCTGCATTTGTACGTCTCAATCATATCCCCTCTCAGTCACCTTTTTTACAGACTAAAGAGCCCTAAATGTTTTAGCCTTTGCTCATAAGGGAGGTCCCCCAGGCCATTAATCATTTTAGTCGCTCTCTTTTGTACCTTTTCCAGTTCCACTATGTCTTTTTTGAGAAGCGGTGATCAGAATTGTACACAGTACTCCAGGTGCTGCCTTACTATCATTTTGTACAGTGCATTATAATGTTGTCTGTTTTATTTTCAATCCCCTTTTTTATAATCTCTAGCATGGAATTGGCTTTCTTCACTGCTCCCGCACATTGGGTAGACACCTTCATGGAGCTGTCCACCAGCACACCAAGATCTCTTTCCTGATCCGTCACGGATAGCTCAGAGCCCGTGAGTTGATAGATAAAGTAGTCTAGTCTACGATTCACAACCCTCAAGATTGCCTGAGGATGGATCCCCCGCCCTCCCATTCAAGGTCTCTACGGACCACCGCCCAACCGCTCAATTTGCCGATTGAGGCAGGGAGTGACACAAGTTCCCCTCCTGCAGCCTAATAATCAAAACATAGCGCCACAAACCTGCTACTTACATATGTTGGAGGAAGTGCAATGGCATAAACAGTAGTAGCAAATTGCCATTATTAAGGAGTCACTCATTCACTACTTACTAGTCCTGTATCTCAGCATGCTACAAAGGATACAAGTGACAAGTCCTGAACTAGCGACCGGGTGCTGCTGTGGTTTATACCATTGCACCTCACACCAGTGTACCTAAGTAGAGGAGTAAAAACCTTCTGCTTGAGACAACTGCTCCACCTTGCATATGTTGCAGAGTTTTGAATTCCTAGTAAAATTCTCTTTTTGCTAACAGTAGAGCTATAGGAAGCCACAGAGGAGAATAGATACCGGTTCCCCAGAGGCCACCCCTTTCTCATTAACTGGCACTTAAAGTCTCAGCGACTCACGCTGACAATTGAATAAAAGAAAAGAAGGAATAAAACACTATTTTTACTCACAGTTAGAACATAAGAACATAAGAAGAGCCATGCTGGATCAGGCCAAAGGCCCATCTAGTCCAGCTTCCGGTATCTCACAGTGGCCCCACCAGATGCATTTGGGATCACATGAGACTAGATATCTGTCTCCTGATACCACTCCCCTGCATCTGGCCCTTGAAGTACCTTGGTTTTAAGCCTGGAGATTACACATCTCCATCATGGTTTGTAACCTGTGATGGACTTTTCCTCCAGGAATCTGTCCAATCCCCTTTTGAAGGCATCCAAGCCAGATGCCATCACCACATCCTGTGGCAGGGAGTTCCATAGACTAACAACGCGCTGGGTGAAAAAATATTTTCTTTTGTCTGTTCTTACTCTCCCAGCCCTCAATTTGAGTGTATGTCCCCTAGTTCTGGTATTCTGTGAGAGGGAAAAGAGCTTCCCTCTATCCACTTTACTCATGCCCTGCATTACTTACAGTTGCTTGCAAGGACAGCCTTGTACGTACAGTACTGCTTTCTTTACTGCCCACATACCAGCAACCAACTGAACAGATCAACAGCAACAAACAATGGCCATAACTGATGCAAGAGAGGGATAGGACATTCAGCAAAGAGGTGAGGTTTTCTTTGAATTCAAAAGCTGGAAGGCATGATGGGTTTTTCCTGGGTAGACAATCAGCCTAGCCCAGAAAAGGCCCTCCCAGCCTCTCAAACCACATACAACAACAGGCAAGGTTTTAAACAAAACTCCAACAGTTCCTATTGTTAGGCACACTCAGAGCTTGGGGAAATTACAACCTCTTGGCCTTCAAGGCATCTTCAATGCCACTGGTAGGACGATGATCTTCACTGCATCTGTGGGTGTCAGATTAGTTTAGGGCACATGGGGGAGCAGCTTTTGCTTTCCCCGTTTCCTTTCCACCTTCAGGCATTGGCTGCCTTGCCCAACGATAGGGCTGGCCCACCTGTCAACACCTCCCATCAAGAGCGACTCTTTTTGCATGGCTGCCATTCCTTCCTGTGATGGCACAGTTGACATGAAGGTAGAACATGCTCATACCCTTCATCCCAGACGGCCACAATCTCCTGGCCGAATATGGCACGTGCCCATGATGCTCGCGGGCTGGCTTGCATGTGCACGACACATTTGGAAGACTCATAGGGATGCGTCGCACACTCATGAATCCACATCCTTAAGGTTGCTGGCGTATCTCCTAATCATAACGTTGGCCATTGCAGAAACAGAAATGGGTTGCATATTCCGGATTAATGCTAGCCTCTCTGGCTTTCTCTCCCCACCCCACCCCCGGCACCTACCTCTCTCTCTCTCTCTCTCTCTCTCTCTCTCTCTCTTTGATGGAAAGCTGGAGTAGAAGTCATTAACAACAATGGCAACTATAACAAAACAGGATGTGCATGTATGGTAATGCTACCATGACTCCTCGATAATAGATATGTATCATACATGATGCAAACGGAGATGTTGGATCACACGTGTCAGGGCTCCTACAGAAGTGTTGTGTAGAGATGGGCACGACTGTTTTCGTTTTTTCGTTTCATATCGAAACGACAAACGAATTTTGTCTCTAAAATGAAACGAAACGAACAAAAACACCATAAATTTTGTCGTGCGTTTCATTTCCGTTACTGCAATATGAGTGAATTGCTTAAAATCCTAAAAAAAATCACCAAAAATGAAATAAATGGTAACAAAATGGTAACGAAATGAACAAAAACGAAAACGATTTTTTTGCAAAAATTCACAAAAAACGGAAACGAAACGAAACGGACCCTCCAAACGACAAATGACAAACGAAATGCCATTTTTTTTATTCATGCCCATCTCTAGTGTTGTGTGTGTGTGTGTGTGTGTGAGGGAGAGAGAGAGAGAGAGAGTTCCCCATTCCACTAGGACTGCTTTTCCGGCAGAGATGTCTCAAATGCAGCAGTGTAATTTCTCCGCTGATTTTGATTGACATCCTGTCCCTGGGATCATGTGTTAATCCCTTCTTCACTCAAGCCTTTTCATAACTCATTTCTCTCTGCTAGATGGAGACTCTGATGGTTACCGAGGCAACCATGATAGCGCTAAGCCATTTCCCTCTCTGCAAGGAGACCATTATTCCGCCTGCATAGACCGTTTTGCAATAAAGGTCGGCCCAAAGTCATCCCCAACACAGCCCACGTTTATTAAACTTTTATTCTTTGTTTTCCCGGGGGGGCATCCCTCTCGCCTCGCCTCCCCTCCCTCGGTGCCAATGCCCCCCCCCGGCCACCCCTCTTTCCTCTCTAACGGAGAAGATGCTGATAAGTGCCGGCATATTGGGGAAAGGGGGGGTGGGCACAGTAAAATGTGGGGCCCTGCACAGATAATGCAGCAGATAATATTGTTCCTGGATGGCATACATGCAAACAACAACAACCACCACAACAATGCAGACCAGGAAAAAAAGGAAGCGGAGAAGGAGAACAATGATCGTTGCAAGGACTTCCAAGCCCAAGAGGTTGAATTGACTCGGGTGGTTTGTATTTCCCTACTGTCAACCTCCAGAACAAAGGAAGGGTTGACAAAAATCAAAACAAATAAATGAAAGTGTGTGTGTGGGGGGGGATCATTTTGTGATCCAGAGGAAATCCAGCCTTTTTAGAGTCCCTAGGGCGCTTTTACACGACCCCTAAAATCCGAGGCAAAGGGCTCCCAGATCCAGAGCTTAAAAATGTTTTCCCACCAGCTCCAGACTTTAAAAAAAAATTAAGTACGACCACGCCCACTTAAGCGCCTCCTAGCGCACTTTTCAAGTACCTGGCCTCCAGGAGGTAAAAATCTTCCGATGCGGATTGTAAAGCTATGAATGCCTGGCTCCCTTTTTTGTCCCCGCCACCCCTTTAAGAGACAGGAATCACTACGGGGCTGCTTGGGGCTGCTTCCACCGGCAGACGGAGGTGAGCCTGCATTTTCTCTCTCCCTTTTTTTCTCCCTCCCCTCATGCAGACAAGAGCAATGGAGTGCAGAGGGGTGGGAACACAGGAAGAGGGACAACCCCCCACAATCTCTGATCCGGATTTAAGTTGCCACTGGATTTTAGAGGTCGTGTAAAAGCGCCCTTAGTCAAAAAGCACAAGGGAGGTTGGATGGAGGAGTCTCCCCAAAATGACCCTCTCTCTTACGGTCTGCTCCTTTGCCACCAGTTTTTTTTTTAATTCTCCAAAAGAGATGGCATCGGAATTGATGTCTGTGAAGATTCTCAGTCATCCAGGTGAGTTTATCCGGAAGTTGAGTCATGGCAATTGGACCGTTTTTCTTGAAAAATTGAAACATTTTGCTGCTCATCCAGCTTCATCAGTCTGAGCAAAGCTAGTTGCAAGTCCTCCATTTTATAATTCGCTTTGACCTCATGTCACCCTGGTCTGAAAGAGGCTGAGAAGACGAACAATGAGCCTAACAAACTTGCGTCCGTTGCTTAAAGACATTTTAAACATCCCCCCCCCCCCAGGCCTGATCCAACCTGCATCCGCATATAGTGAATTTTCAATTATCGTGGGTCAGGTCAGTCCCTAACTCCCACAAGAGACAGGGGTGGGTGGGTTACTGTATTCTGGATGAGTCAGGATAGACTGACGTCCCTAACATGATGGTTAGTAATAACATCAATCCCCTGTTATCTATGTAGTGTGGATACACTGCAATGGATAAAGTTTTCAGTGCCATTCTTCCTTCACACATGGGTTGGCCTTTGCAACCTGGGTTTACACCTTCCCTTTCTGTTGCCTCGTGTCCACCTCCGCCATCGCAGCACTTCAGTGACAGAAGACGGGTTTATGCGCATAGCGGCATCTTTGGTTCTCCTGTGATCTGCAGCGCTGTGTATAAACAGGATCCAGCCTTAGTGTGCCAATCTGAGGGGCGTGGTCACTAGTCATTAGCCCGAGGCTCAGAAACCAATGGACGTCTCAAAATAGATCACCTATTAACAGGTGACATTTGGAAATACACACAGTGCTTATCTATCGGATCTGCGGCAGGTAACTTCCAGAGGTTAAAAAAATGCATGTTAGAATCTACACCTTCTCTGTTACACTGAGAACTACACAAAGGGCAAAATGCAGTAATTTTTTTCTGAATTCCACCTTTCTTTTTAAATGCCAAGCAGGTGCCTAGTCCTTAGCATGACACACATGTAAATATGCCCTATATTTTCCATTTGTCTCCACTCAGTACAGTGACAAAAAATAATAATAATAATCTATGGCTTCCTTGTTTTCTGGTACATTTTGTAGGCATGGCTTATATGTTTGTTTTGTTCCGGGAAGCAGATTTTAGAGCTATTGCACCTTCCACTGAAATTCATTTCCTTGGATGGTCAGAATCCTCAGGTCTGAAACATCCAATTTGCTTCTGATGAGCTACAAACACCAATAATTACTCCTGTTTCAGCATGGAAGTGGGCGTGGCATATGCCCCTAAATAATGTGTTGGTACGTCCCTACTAGAAGATCACCAAGAAAAGGGAAAGAGAGGGAATATTCCCTGGGTTCCCCTCACTGACAGTTTCTGATATTGCACCTTGAAATGACAAAAGATGAAGGAAAAGAATACTTCTCTCTTAAAGTTGGTAAGGGAACAGCAGAACCAACAAACCAACCAACTAGGATGTCCCCTAGTTCTGGTATTTTGTGAGAGGGAGAAGAGCTTCCCTTTATCCACTTGACTCATGCCCTGCATTATTTCCTATGTCTCAATCATATCCCCCTTCAGGTGCCTTTTTTCCAGACTAAAGAGGCCCAAATTTTTTAGCCTTTCCTCATAAGGGAGGTCCCCCAGCCCGGTAATCATTTTAGTCACTCTCTTCTGCACCTTTTCCAGTTCCACTATGTCTTCCTTGAGATGCGGTGACCAGAATTGTACACAATACTCCAGGTGCGGCCTTACTATTGTTTTGTATAATTGCATTATAATGTTGGCTGTTTTGTTTTCATTCCCCTTTTTGACAATCCCTAGCATGGAATTGGCCTTCTTCACCGCTGCCACACATTGGGGAGACACCTTCCTGGAGCTGTCCACCAACACACCAAGATCTCTTTCCTGATCCGTCACGGATAGCTCAGAGTGTCTCTCTTGCTCACTCTCCTGCACCTCTTTGTAGTGGGAGGAGGACAGTCTGGCACCTCCCATATAGCAACAATGACCATTCTGGGAACATCCTTACTGAAATCTTTTCTCTGTTTAGCAAAATCAGACTAGTTTTCTTTAATAATAATAAATAGTTTTTCTTTTTGATAACAGACCCCAGTATCATAGTGGGGAGCTACCGGTTTTGAGAGGTATATATTTCTTCCAGGTGTGTTGGAAGTGGCTTTCATACATATATACTTTCTCAGGTCTCAAAGGTCCACCAGTATTTTTGATTTGGTTCCCTTCCGAAAGGAAAAAGGGAAAAAGAAAAAGAAAAGAAAAGAAAGGCAATGTTCTGCTTATATACCGCTCCATAGCACTTAAAGCACTCTCTGGGAGGTTTACAATTCACTTATGCAGGCTACACATTGCCCCCCCCCACCCCAAGCAAGCTGGGTACTCATTTTACTGACCTCAGAAGGATGGAGGGCTGAGTGAACCTTGAGCCGGCTACCTGGGATTGAACCCCAGGACGTGAGCACAGTTTTAGCGGCAGTACAACAATTTAACCACTGTACCACAATGCTCCTCAACCAGACCAAATCAAAAGTATTGGTGAACCTCTGAGACCTGAGCAAAGAGCCCTGGGTCAGCCAGGAAATGGAAGGTCAATATCCTCATATATCCTTCATGTTCATTCATGGGGCTGATATATTTTTAACCAGAGGCACCAAGTTTGAAGGGAGGAAAGGCAAAATCAAACTTATACACAGTATCAGCTCCAAAGAAGGAGAGTGATAGGTGTCTCCCAGAAACTGCTCAGTGAGACACTAGGAAGGGCTCTGGCTTAAACCATCCTGAACTATATATTCACTTGCAGCTGCTAACACTAGCCATTACATTCAGATATAGGGCAAAATAAGAAGATGGAAACAATATACTGATTATTTAAAAATGAGATGCAAGGATAACAGCTTCCTTTGAAGACAATGCTTTTGATGGAGATTATTATAAAGTAAGATGAAAACCATTTCCAACACACCTGGAAGAAATAAATCACCAGAAGCAGATAGGAAACCAGTAGAGCTGTTTCCAAATAAACAAACCAAATCAGTCAAAACCCTAACAAGAATATGTCCATAAATATGAACACAGCACAATTGGCCCACAAGCTGGAATTATTCTCTAGACAATACATTTTAATCCTCAAGAACGGAGACACTAAAGATTGCCATAAGTATAGGACCATTGCACTAATTTCTAGAGATGGGCATGACTCAGAAAAAAATTTTCGTTTTCGTTTTCGGCTAGGGTCCGTTTCATTTCGTTTCCGTTTTCGTGAGCTAATTTCAAAATTTTTCGTTTTCGTTTCATTACGTAACGAAAACGAAAAAAAGAAAACAAAAACGAAAATTTTTTCGTTTCTCCCCATTTAGCTCCATTATGTGTTTTTCCAGTAACGAAAAACGAAAATTGGCTCAAAATTAGTCGTTTCGTTTCCGTTTTCGGTCCATTTTTGAACCGTTTTTCGTTTTCGTTTTGTTACGTAACGAAAACGAAAAAACGAAAACGAAAATGAAAATACCGCTAAGTCGTGCCCATCTCTACTAATTTCCCATGCAAGCAAAATTATACTCGTGGTTTTGCAACAAAGAATTTAACCCTTTGTGGGTCAAAAATGCTGCACATTTCGATTTGGAAGGATACCAAAGAATTTCAGAAGAAAATCACAGTAATTTTTAGATGACTGAGTGATTCATGTAAAACTACAGATCCTTCTAAAAGAAATGGGTACACCTCAGGACTTGATTGTCTTGATGTATGGGGACATTATTACTCTTAGAAGAGGATACAGAGAAACAGAATGAGTTCCCCGTGGGCAAAGGTGTCAGTCAGTTTTATATATTATCTTTTTATCTATTCAATATGTATGCAGTGCATATCATTTGGAAAGCTGCATTATTCAAATGAAGGAGTGAAAGTTGGTAGAAGAAATATCAATAGTCTAAAAGATGCAGATGACACCATCTTACTAATAGAAAGCAGCAGTGACTTGAATGACATTTAGTGACAGAAGAAAGCACCAAAGAAAGACTACAGTTGGGTGTAAAGAAGACAAAAATCATGACCAAAGACAAAATGCATTAGATGAATTGGTGCATCGGAAGCTCAAAATTGTTAAAGGTTTTTCTATACCTCAGTTCAGTCACTGATCCAAACAGAGACTGCAATCATGAAATCAGCAGAAGAAAGAAAGAAAGAAAGAAAGAAAGAAAGAAAGAAAGAAAGAAAG
>JAHTLZ010003526.1:1080252-1099021 GCA_023846285.1 Phrynocephalus versicolor | reverse complement strand
AAGAAAGAAAGAAAGAAAGAAAGAAAGAAAGAAAGAAAGAAAGAAAGAAAGAATCAGTCCTTAGTGTCTCTATGAAGGATCATGCCAGTCATTCTGTAAATATACATGCATTTGAGATGTTTAGCAAAGCATGAGATAGACCACAGCAGTTTTTGCAAGACAGACAAACAAATAAATAAATAAAGAAGGGACCTTTGGAAAAAAGGAAGAGAATACGTGCTAATTGACGGCCTCTCTATACATCATCCTAGATAAAGGGCCCTCATGCAGTAAACGCTGATGCTTAGCACCTCCTGATAGCATTTTGTTAACAAGAAGATAACAGAAGAGCACGACATGTTTGCTTAGCTGCCTATAGATAAACCCAACCTTCTCTTTGTTCCGTTTTTTCCCCCTTCCCTTCCCCCATGACGAATGGCAAGGCCTGAATGCAATAAATAATCCAACTCTCCACTGACTGTTCCCCAAAACTGGAGAGCACAGGGCACCACAATCTCACCACTGTTGGGTTTACCAACAGGCTACATATGGTCCCCAGTGTGTGCTGTTTCTTTGGCATCTGTCTCTTGCTCTTGACTTTGTTTTGATGAACTGGGGCCCAACAGCACCATTTTGTGGGAACAAAGTAAGGAGTGGAGCACTACCATTTTAACTCACGAGACTTCTCTTTACAGAGGCCCTGAGACTGGTGCCACAAGGGCTGGAAAGACGGCCTTCACCCAACCCTTGAGTGTCCCGGGGCTTACAGTGTGACCTCACAAAGATCCACCCAGTGGTATCAAGTTTTGGTCCTCAAATCTCAGGAAAATAAATGTCGTTGATCTAGGTACCTTAATCTAGCTCTGATTCTAACTAAAGAAACAAGCTTTTCTGGCAATAAGCAATCATATACACCTGTGTTCCTTCACTGTGACTGTTTAGGTAAACATATATCTAAATATAAGCTGCCTAGATGCCCTGAACACATCTGATCTCCCCTGATTTCAGAAGCTAAGCAGGGTCAGCCCTGGCTAGTACTTGGATGGGTGACCACCAGGGAATACCAGGTGCTGTAGTAGGTTAAGCCACTGGAGTAGGAACTAGCAAACCACTCCAGTATTCCTGCCAAGAAAACTCCATGGGTATGGGGTCATGAAGAGTCAGTCACAACTGTAATGATACAACAACAATAATATCTAAATATGAAATCGGTTTGGAGCCTTTGGGCTATGATCAAATGTAGTGTGATGTACAAGTAGTTGTAGAACAGATAGCCTTGTTAGTTTGTGCAAGCATTACAGGTGAAAACAAAATTAAAATTAAAATTAAAAAATATTCCTTTCCTTTCCAAAGTTGGTGCAATGTATTCAGTTTGACAGCTTTCCTGAACAGACAATGTAGGCTTTAAGATTCAACTGCCTAGCCCCAGTGGTTCGAGTACCCTTATTTGTTGGTATCTCACTCCCCACTCCCTCCCTACGAGATCAGGACAGAGTCAATGTTCTCTTTTTCACATTATCCAAGCAAGAAATCAGTGAGATCCATAGACTCATAGAATCATGAAGTTGGAAGGGGCCTATAATGCCATTGGGTCCACCTCCCTGCTCAGGGCAGGAACACAAATCACAGGATGGGATGTCTAAATTTCTCCTGAATGTCTCCAGCATTGGGGCACCATCACCTCTCGAAATTGATTCCATTGTCGTACCGTTCTAACAGTTAGGAAGCCCCCCCCCCCCGTTCAGCCAAAATATGTCTTCCTGTAACTTGACCCCATTTGTTGCATCTCCTGCACTCTGGGATGACTGAGAGTCCATGCTTGCGCTCATGGTCGGGGAAAGCGTCATCTCAACATTTCAGGGGATATGGCCCTCTGGTTACCAGCTCCCTAGGAATCATCCAGTTACAGTAGGACCCCGGTATCCACTGGGGATTGGTTCCAGGCCTTCCCATGGATAATGAAAACTGTGGATAAGAGAGAATGCCTGCCCACACACCCCCAAACTGCTGTTTCCTGACAGTAGCTAGCTTTATGACTGCTGTTTTGAAACTGTAGCTTGCTTTATGGCTGCTGTTTGTGACAATAGCTTGCTTTACCGATGCGATTTGTGACAATAGCTTGCTTTACAGCCGCTGTTTGTGACAACAGCTTGCTTTAAAGCTTGCTTTGTGGCTGCTGAATTATTTTTTTCCTCTGCCAACCGTGGATAACTGAATCAGTGGATAATGAATCAGTGGATATGGGGGTCTTACTGTACTTTCATACTGCTCTCAAGTGCAGGTCCACCAGTCTGGTTACTTCCATACCAAAGGGGCCACGATAAAAAGAGCCCTGTTTTTGACTCCTCCGAACTCTAAATTCAGGGGTGGGGGCAGCTTGTTGTTCTCTGATGTCAAGTGAGAGCTGACAGAGGAACCCAAATAGGGCTTTCAAGATAAGTGAGCTATTTCAGGAGAGGCTTATACTACCAATTCTACACCTCCAGTAAACTCTTATGGCACGAGGTGGGATTGAAAGTCCTCGTCTGTGACTATACCCTACATTACAATGGGTTGTCCCCACTCACCACCTTCATGCGCATGCTTCAGGTTCCACATTTGGGACCCCAGTCACAGCATCTGATCCACGGGCTACATATAGCCTACTCCCATCATACACATACCTGTATACTTCTCTAGTAGTTAGTAGCATCTAGAGATGGGCACGACTCAGAATTTTTTTTTGTTTTTGTTTTCATTTTCGTCTAGGGGTCCGTTTGGTTTCGTTTCCGTTTTCATGAGCTAATTTTCAATTTTTTTTGTTTTCGTTTCGTTACGTAACGAAAACGAAAAACGAAAAACGAAAACGAAAACGAAATTTTTTTCGTTTCTTCCCATTTAGCTCCATTAAGTGCTTTTCCAGTAACGAAAAACGAAAAACAGCTCAAAATTAGTCGTTTCGTTTCCATTTTGTTCCATTTTTGAACCGTTTTTCGTTTTTCGTTTCGTTACGTAACGAAAATGAAAAACGGAAACGGAAACGGAAACGGAAATTTCGCTAAGTCGTGCCCATCTCTAGTAGCATCCATCAGGGCCTTTTGTTGTTGTTGTGGGACTCATGAACTTGAATGATTTTACCGGGCTGTCAGTATTAGGCATTTTTGCCCCAAGTGACAACCTATTTTCCCAGGCATTAAAAAAAAAAACTTTTCCCACCCTCAAACTAATATCCTCAGGTTCTTGTTGAGTTGTTCTTTGATTTATTATTCTTTGCCAATCCCCCCCTCTCCAGTAATCTAGGGCCATTAGCGTAGTTCATTTTTATTAAAAACGTAAACAAATTCTCTCTTTCCCTCTACCCAGCATCCTTAAGATGATATCTATGGCACTTCATTAAAATGAATGCTTTCCTCCATTTGAAGTATATAGGAGTGACTGCCTATAGCAAGTGTTGCTGTTATGTGCCATCATGTCAGAAGCAGCTTTCAGCTACCCTAATAGGGTTTTCAAGGCAAGGGAGATACTGTATATACTGGAATATAAGTCTAGTTTTTCAGCCCTAATTTTGGGCTAAATATCGAGGCCCTTGACTTATATTAGGGTCAATACTTTTAGCCACTGAGGCAAGTGCTTGGGTCGGTGGCTAAAAGTCATTTTAAACATAGTGCACCACTTCTCCTGACCCCCCCCCGCATCACAGGGGAGTGCCGTGCGATGTTTAAAATGACTTTTAGCCACCGACCCAAGCAGTTGCCTCGGTGGCTAAAAGTCATTTTAAACATCGCACACAGCTCCCCCAGCTCACAGAGGAGGAGCTGCCAGGCCCTGCTGCATTCCCCACCCTAGACTTATACCAGAGTCAATAAGTCTCTCCAGTTTTTGGGGTTAAATTAGGGGCCTCAAATTATACTCAGGTCTACTTATGCTCGAGTACATACAGCACTTAAGGAATGGATTTTAGTACTTCCACACCCCCAGTGAGTTTCCACAACTGAACAGGGATTTAAAATCAGGCCTCCTGAATCCTAGTTAGAGACAGACACAAAAAGAGAAATTGGTGGTTCGTGACTTGTTGTTGTGTCATTACAGTCTTGATCGATCCTTCATGACTCCATGTCATGTCTTTTTTTTTCCTTTTCTTTTCTTTTTGGGTCCTGCCATCTCTAGTCCCCAAGCGAGTGTTCTTATCTGTACTGTGGGCCTGTCTGTTTAATTAGAATCGCTTGGGCAGATAGTTTGTATTGACGGTCTGTGGGATGCACTAGGTTTTAACTGTGTAATTTATGTTTTTTGTTTATTATATAATTACTGAATTGTGTTTATTGGCGCCTGTTCGCCCAGTATAAGCCGCTTAGAGTTCCGAATCGAAGATAAGCGGGGTATAAATACAATAATAAATAAATAAATAAATAAATGTCCATGGAGTTTTCTTGGCAGGAATACTGGAGTGATTTGCCAGTTCCTACTCCAGGTGCCTACAGCCCCTGGTATTCCCTGGTGGTCTCCCATCCAGGTACTAACCAGGGCTGACCCTGCTTAGCTTCTGAAATCAGGCGAGATCGGATGTGCTTAGGGCAGTGATGGTGAACCTTTTACAGCCTGAGTGCCCAAACTGCGATTCAAAACCCACTAAAATTTCTCAAAGTGCCAATACAGCAATTTAACCTGGATACAGAAGAGGTGATGTTGGGTGCCCACAGAAAGTGCTCTGAATGCCACCTGTGGCACCCATGCCATAGGTTGGCCAACACTGGCTTAGGGCATCTAGGCAACTGGTTTGTGGCTTATCACAAACTATTATGAATCCTGCCCCCGCCCCCAGAACCAGTTTGTGTTTGTTTCTTTTTACTTCATGCTGCTAGGAGGAATCATTTTTGATGTGGTTCCCAAGGATCTTACAATAATACCTAGAGCACCGCATTTTTTCTTGAGTTTCTTTTTTTTGCGGGGGGGGGATCTCCCCCTCCCAAAAAGCTTGCAGCAGGGGAGTGGGGAGAGAGAGAATATTTCACCTCCAATGAGTCCAATTCTCCTCTGAAACAAGGTGTGGGCCTCCACATCTTGTTCTACGAATCATTTCCCACCATACTGGATGTGGCATCCTGGGCTCTTCAGATTTTCCATGGTGGAGCTGGTTCATCATCCAACCGGGGGCCAGACAAATGTTCTCCAGACACCCCACCTCCGAGCATAACAATTCTCAAATAGGGATTTCACATATTCACGACCCCTAAGATCCACTTTTACACGACCCCTAAGATCCGCTGGTCCCTTAAATTCGGACCAGCGATCTTAGGGGTTTGTCGCTCTTCGTGCATCTCCATGCTGGCTGCTGGCTGCGTGAGGGAGGGAGGAAAAAAAAGGACAAAAGAAGAAAACCTTACCTCCCCGGTGGGTGGGAGCTGCCGGGCGAGCCGCCGGTGACTTCCTGGTTGCTCTTAAAGGGGCGGGAGGCAAAGAACAAAAACAAAAAGAAGCGAGGAGAGCCCAACACATCCGCATTAAATATTTTTCACCATCAAAGAGCAGGTACAAGAAAAGTGCAGCTGGGTCGCGCTTAGGTGGGCGGGGTCGCACTTAATTGTCTGCAAACTCCGGACCTGGTGGGGAAACATTTTTAAGGTCCGGAGCTTGCAGCCCTTTGCCGCGGAGCTTAGGGGTCGTGTATAAACGCCCTTAGACTCCGATCTGCCATGCAGGCAGGTCTAGGTTGGTTTAGATTACACCAACCGATGCTTGATATTGGTGCCCACATTCATCTCCAGCATTACATCATCCCTGCTTCCTCAGAGGGTGTTTGTAGTTTCACTCTCTGGGAAGTGTTTGAACATGTTCCTTCATCCTTCAACCACATGTGGAAGGAGTATCATAGATCAAAGACTGTGGAGTGGATGTTCATGGCAACAAATCCTTATCAAATATCAAAGACAATATATTTGGTCCCGGGTTCAATCCATGGCAGACCCATGAGTAGGGCCGGGTGAAGGAGGCTTTGACCTAAAATGGCAACATTTGCTATTGGAAGGACCAGGTGAACCCTACTGTTAGTGATGGTGGAAGGGCAAAATCCTGTTGCGTAGTTACATAAATAGTGTATTTTTTCAAAATTAATTGCAGTAAATTAAGAAATCTCCGTAGCTGTTGCCCTTTTCAGTACAGTGGACCCTCGTATAACAAACAGTTTGTATAACATAAAATCTGTACAACATAAACAATTCTGGAGATAGGAGAAATTTGCTTAACAGAATCACCTATGGGGCGAATCCCTACAACATAAAAATGGTCGCGATTAGGGATTACTCTGTTTTCTGTGCATTCCTATGGGAAATTTGTATAAAGGAAAATTTGTTTAACATAATTTCTTTTGGAACGAATTAATTCCTTTATACAAGGTACCACTGTATTTGTCTATATTTAGTGTTTTAGCTTTAAATATTGTCTTTTACTAATGTAAGGTATTTGATCATCTTTAGTATTTATAGAATTACTGTTTCTAGCTTTAACTATGTTTTTTCATGAGGTAATCATGCAATGTAGGATGCGTGGCGCATCTAACATCTATGGAGGCTTCCTAACTTACTGTAACCTCTGAAGGTGAGCCTGAAAGTTGAGTCATGGCAACTGGACTTCTTTTTCTTGAGAGAGATAGAAATGTTTCACTGCTCATCTAAGAACAGCTTCCTCAGTCTGAAGAAAGCTAGTTGCGAGTCGTTCCATCTTATAGTCCGCTTTGACCTCTTGTCACCCTGGTCTGAAATAGGCTCATAAGATGAACAATGGCCTGAATAGGCTCATAAGATGAACAATGGCCTGAATAGGCTCATTAGATAGACAACATCAATAGCCTTAAGGTGAACAAATGGCCTAAGGTGCTGTAATCTTAGGATTTGCAACTAGCTTTCTTCAGACTGATGAAGCTCTTTGGATGAACAGCGAAATGTTTCAATCTCTCAAGAAAAAGAAGTCCAGTTGCCAGGACTCAACTTCCAGATAAACTCTCCTGGATGACTGAGAATCTTCACAGACTCTGAAGGTTAGGCCATTTGTGGAACTTCATAATAGGGTCTCAGCCCCTCTTTTGCAGTAGGGTCTATCTGGAATATCTTACGGGTTCTAGCATAATAGAAAAACATACCTCCACAAATCATAAGTCTCTCTGTCTTCGCTGTAAGAGTCACAAACCCATGTGCAGAGCAAGTGCGTTGGGTTCCGATGGTATCCAGTTGTATCCTTGGCAACATCAGGTAAAAGAACCTCCATGAATCACTGTTTACCCTGTTCAGTCCTCACCTAAGCATGTGTAGCCCATGTATACTGAGGATGGTGCACTAGCCCCACCCTCTTTGTCATCGCTTTCAGCCAATGAAAGCAACAGCCTGAAGAAAGTCAAACCGCTATCCAGAGAGTCTCTCCATCTCGGTCACACAGGTTGTGGCCCACAGTATTCCCACTCAGTTAAGGTCTGAACCAGTTTCTTGGCGAGCTGCTTCTAGTCTAAAGAGGCAGTAATAGGGTCAGTGGTGTAATTCATTCGAGGCCTATCCCTTCCTTGATAGGGGATGAACTCAATCATACATAGGGTCCCTTCCAGCTAAGATGATTAAACTTATTCCAAAAGAGGGGAACTTCTTTCAGCCCAATATATCGAATTCTATTTCCAGGACATTATTAGGGTCAGCTTTCAAATCCCAAAAGAAAAAAAGGATGGGCTTACAACTGCCATATCCATCCGTCTGTCCGTCCGTCCATCCATCCATCCATCCATTTTATATACCACCCCATTAGTAGAAACCCATATTTTAGGCTATGATTCTTCTTAAACCTTAAGGGTAAAGTGGATAGAGGGACGCTCTTCTCCCTCTCACAAAATACCAAAACTAGGGGACATCCACTCAAACAGAGGGTTGAGAGAGTGAGAACAGACAAAAGAAAATATTTTTTTTTACCCATTGTGTTGTTAGTCTATAGAACTCCCTGCCACAAGACGTGGTGATGGCATCCAGCCTGGATGCCTTCAAAAGGGGATTTGACAGATTCCTGGAGGAGAAGTCCATCACAGCTTACAAACCATGAGGGAGATGTGTCATCTCCAGGCTTAAAACTTAGGATACTTCAAGGATCAGATGCAGGCGAGTGGTATCAGGAGACAGATATCTAGTCTCGTGCGCTCACAGACACATTTGGTGGAGCCACTGTAAGATACAGGAAGCTGGACTAGATGGGCCTTTGGCCTGATCCGGCATGGCTCTCCTTATGTTCTCATGTTCTTATGTTCTTAAGGGACGTATTTCAATCTTTTAAGGTAGTTAAAAAAATAAAACCTAAAGTAAGCTGGAAAACCACCGCACAACAGTTTCATGGGGAAGGTGTGTGCAATCTGGAAAAGTCCAGAAGTCCAGATTTGGGGCTGGTTTGTTCCCTGCGCCTAAGCTCTTCTACCCATCTTGAATTCCAATATTCTTTCTACAGGAGCATCTCATCCCCTTGCATCACACGGGCACGTCTTGAACTAGCATACAGTAAGTGTGAGAAAGATAGATCATCCGACGTGGAGCAGAAGAAATTATCCTGGTGTTGATAAGGAAGCCTCAGCCAGAGATAAACAGATGAACGAGACATTTCATTGCCCAAAGAACTGAAATAGTTAGTTAGCTGCATGTGGAAATTCTCTGTGGGCCTCAGAGTGACACTGACATGCCGCCCACACCCTGCTTTTTTGTGTAACAGGTGTAGAGCTTGGACCGGTGCCCAAAGAGCCTCGTCAACAAGTTGGCTCATGCGGGACTCCAGACTGAAATGAAATTCATTTGAGAAGCCCTCTCTCTACCTGCCAGTTGACACATTTTATCTAGCCTCCATTTCCCTTCTGGGTCCTCTTTCGTGGCCTGAATAATTCCTGAAGTGTTGAGCCCTGCATCCTTATATGGGAAAGTTGATGTGATAGATGGTAGGTAGAGATGGGCACGACTCAGAAAAAAAGTTTCGTTTTCGTTTTCGTTTTCGGCTAGGGTCTGAGTCGTTTCGTTTCCGTTTTCGTGGGCTAATTTCAAAATTTTTCATTTTCGTTTCGTTACATAACGAAAACGAAAAAACGAAAACGAAAACGAAAATTTTTTCGTTTCTCCCCATTTAGCTCAATTGAGTGCTTTTCCAGTAACGAAAAACGAAAATTGGCTCGAAATTAGTCGTTTCGTTTCCGTTTTCGGTCCAGGTTGGTGCCGATTTTCATTTTCGTTTCGTTTCCGTAACGAAAACGAAAAACGAAAACGAAAACGAAAATACCGCTAAGTCGTGCCCATCTCTAATTAGGTTTGGGTTCAATGCGAAGTCAAGGAATGCCCACAGGATGACTGTCCTAAAAAGGTTTTCAAGGTCAGTGAGATAGTTAGCAACTGGATGTACTACAGCCGCCCAAAGAGTTTCCATTGCCCAGTGGGAATCTGGGCTCTGATCTTTGGAGTCCTACTCTGTCCCTTATACAACATTAGTTTTCAGGGCGAGAGGCACCCCAAGATTGTTTGGATTTGTTCTGAACGCCAAGCACACAGCAGCATTATACGAGATCTAGTCCTAATATGTCTCTCGATTCACTACACCTACCCGGGGTATCTAGCGTTCAATAGTAGACATGCCATTATAATGTCCTGCTTCTTAATAGCTGAGCTGCAGTGTGACTCATTTCCCAATGCTGAACTCAACATTGAAATTTGGATATTTGAACGCGAAATCACATCTTCCACTGCCAAATGCAAATTTAAGAAGACAAATTGTAATGTCGAAATCGAGGGTGGAGGCACTTGTGTCGAAAGGTGGGACAGGACAAAAAAAAAATGCCAGACTTAACAGGACAGTCCCTGGACTTGTTCCCTCTGAAGTTAGACCCACTATTTTCAGTGGGCTTCCTTCAAGTTACGAGTGTAGGGCTGCAAATAAGCACTTATGAGGGAGAACTGCCGTTCTTGCACTAGCAGAATATCTTTCTCCCGAGATGCTCATGTCTTTACAATTTTTGTAAGTGGAACATGCCCTGCAGTGCCAAGATGTGCATGGCATCATCTAAGTGTTGGCATGATGAAGAACTCATTAAGAAGGAGGCCTCCCGTCACCACCTTCCACAGGAATCTTGGATGTGCTACTTTTCTTATTATTATTTAGGTCTTGAGAAATTCAATGTAGGATGGAACAGTCACCAGCTTTAGGTTGGCTGACTTGCTCTTCAAGGTCTAAGCCACCAGAGGTAGAAAAAGAAGCACCATCATGTTGAGGGACCTGTTTCTTCCACTGGAGTAAGACCTGGGTGTAGAACCTTTGGTCTGCTCAATGTTTTGATTCCCAGAATCGGTTGCTCTTGGTTGAAGCTTCTGGGAACTGAAATTCTAAAGAGTTCAGGAGGGCCCAAGGTTTCCCTCAGAAGAGAGGAGAAAGGCAACCCCATAATATGAAGAGATGGAGATATTATGCAGAAAAAAATGGCTTATTTAGGTGACAGCTCCAGACACTGCCCTGCTGGCTGTATGATTCTGGCAGCTGTAGTGCCCCAAATTAACATTAATTTTGTTGTTCAGTCGTTCAGTCATGTCCGACTCTTCGTGACCCCATGGACCAGAGCTCGACAGGCCTTCCTATCTTCCACTGCCTCCCGGAGTTTTGTCAAATCCATATCAGTTGCATCGATGACACCGTCCAACCATCCCATTCTCTGCCATCCTCTTTTCCTTTTGCCTTCAATCTTTCCCAACATCAGGGACTTTTCCAAGGAGTCCTCTCTCCTCATGAGGTGGCCAAAGTACTGGAGCCTCAGCTTCAAAATCTGTCCTTCCAGTGAATATTCGGGGTTGATTTCTTTCATGATGATTAAGTTTGATCTCCTTGCAGTCCAGGGGACTCTCAAGACTCTCCTCCAGCACCACAGCTCAAAAGCATCAATTCTGCGGCGATCAGCCTTCTTTATAGTCCAGCTTTCACTTCCATACATCACTACTGGAAAAACCATAGCTTTGACTATCCTGACCTTAGTTGGCAAAGTGATGTCTCTGCTCTTTAGGATGCTATCTAGGTTTGCCATTGCTTTCCTCCCAAGAAGCAGGCGTCTTTTTATTTCGTTGCTGCAGTCGCCATCTGCAGTGATCAAGGAGCCCAAAAAAATAAACTCTGTCATTGCCTCCATTTCTTCCCCTTCTATTTCCTAGGAGGTGATGGGACCGGTGGCCATCATCATAGTTTTTTTGATGTTGAGCTTCAGCCCATTTTTTTCACTCTCCTCTTTCACCCTCATTAACAGGTTCTTTAATTCCTCCTCACTTTCTGCTATCAGAGTAGGATCATCTGCTTATCTGAGGTTGTTGATATTTCTTCCGGCAATCTTAATTCCGGCTTGTGATTCATCATTAATTTTATTTTATTTAAAATATTTTAGCCCACCGTTCTCCTTAAAAGGGACCCAAGGCAGCTCAGACCATTAAAAGAATATTTAAATATAAAAACAGTAAGTACTGTATATACTCATATATAAGTCTAGTTTTTCAGCCCTAATTTTGGTCTTACAAAAGGGGCCCTCGACATATATTCGGGTCAATACTTTTAGCCACTGAGGCAAGTACTTGGGTCGGTGGCTAAAAGTCATTTTAAACATCGTGCACTGCTTCTCCTGACCCCCCACCCCCACACTGCGGGGGAGCGGGGTGCAATGTTTAAAATGATTTTTAGCCACGGAGGCAAGTGTTTGGGTCGGTGGCTAAAAGTCATTTTAGACATCACACACAGCTCCCCCAGCTCATGAAGGAGTTGCTGCCAGGCCCTGCTGCATTTCCCACCCTAGACTTACACTCGAGTCAATAAGTTTCCCCAGTTTTGGGGGGTTAAATTAGGGGCCTCAACTTATACTCAGGTCGACTTATACTCGAGTATATACAGCAAATACTAAAAAAGGATCCAACAATTGCCATATGAAAGAAAGGTAAACAAAAGCAACACCAAAAACATATTCAAAGCAATGAAGCACAACAATGCCTTTAAAAATCACACTCAGGCAGCCAGTCATTAAGAGGAAGACTGCCTGAAGAGAAAGGCCTTTGCCTGCTTGGGGAAGGACAGTAAAGATGGAGCCAGCATGGCCTCCTGTGGGAGGGAATTCCAGAGTCTGGGAGCAGCCACAGAGAAGGCCTTCTCCTGTGTCCCCACCAAACACACCTGTGAAGGTGGCGAGACTGAGAGAAGGACCTCTCCTGATGATCTCAATACCTGAGATAGCTTGAACCCACATTGTTTGAAGTCAGTATCCTGCCTCCCATCCCTTGGAAGCTGTTTTATCGAGTTTGTTTGGCCCCCTCTGAGGCATTTTATCTGAGGGGAAGTTTTCTGGCAAGGGCAGCATTCTAACCACCTTGGCTTGGTTACAAAGGAACGTAGAATTAAATGAGGATTCCTGTTCAAATGCCCCTTTAAAAAGCCATTTCTCTGGAAGGATAGTCGCTTCTTTTTTAGAATTTCAGATTTTTTTTAAAAAAAAACCACAAAACTTTCTCATTAGAACCTCTTTTCCTTAAAAAAAAAAAACCTGTTTCGTTTCTTTGGTTCTAAGAGAAAGCTTCTGACCAGGAAGCTATGACGCTAGATGTGGGAAGCACCATCGTGCTGAAGTTCCACTCCTAGAAAGAAAAAGGAAGACTAAAAATAAACCAGGTTATCAGGAGTGACCAAAAATAAACGCATGGGAAGTCATAGAAAAGTTGTCATATTAAGTATGCACGGATAAACTTATGGAGATAATACACAAAGTATTTATAAAACCAGCAGAGAGCCCCGTGCGCTGAGGGAAACAAATGTTCCCTTTGTTTATCTCGGGACAGTCCTACCATGAGGCATCATGTATCGGGCCTGTTGTCTATAAAACACCACATGCTATCTGCCTTCTTACCATTTTCCTTGGGCAGCAAGATACCATGGGGTTTCATGCTGAAAACGAAAAGAGCGGGAACTGTATTCTTTACAGGTGCGTCATCATCGGCTCCTTTATCAATGGAACTTGAGAAGGTACCTGATATTTAGTCGGCCCGCTGATCTGTCTAGCTCAGCCTTCCTCAACGTGGTACCCTCCAGGGGTGTGAAGCTAGCACTTCCATCATCCCCAGAGAGCATAGCCAACAGACCTAAAGAGTTCGGAGTCCAAAGCATCTGCAAAGCAACTGACCCCACCGGCAGTCTGTGTGCTGTGAAGCTGCTTCTTGGTGAAAAGAGTGTCCTGCTATGAATCATCCATTGGTTTCCAAATGGAATTGTCACATGGACTTTGCTTGTTGTTATCACTGCACTACCTAGCAGTTTACAAGGTTGAACAGTCAAAGGATAGCTCCTCTCCTGGAAGAATATAATGAACATGACAGCAAGAAAGCAACCCAGTCCAACCCCCTGCCATGCAGAAACCCCCATCACAGTATTTCCGACTAGAGATGGCCATCCAGGCCTCTGCTTAAAAACCTCCAAAGAAGGAGACTCCACCACCCTTTGTGGCAGCATATTCCACTGCCCAACAGCTCTAACCGTCAGGAAGTTTTTCCTAATGTTCAAATGGAATCTCCTTTCCTGTAGTTTGAAACCATTGCCCCAAGTCCTAGTCTCTGAAGCCATGGAAAACAAACCTGTTCCCTCTTCAATATGACATCCTTTCAAATATTTAAACATAGCTATCATATCCCCGCTCAGCCTTCTTTCTGAAAGACTAAACATTCCCAGTTCCCCAAGCCGTTCCTCATATGACATTTCTTTCAGACCTTCAGCCATCCTGGTCACCCTTCTCTGTGCCCGCTCGAGATTGTCAAGAAGAGTAGAACATATTGCTGTTGTCCAGAAGGTCCCAAGTTCTATGCCTGGAATTTCCAGTTCTGATGGAGGAGACTAGATACCAGATTTTTATCCCTGGCATTTCTCATCCTGAAGAATGATAGAGCTGGAACAGATTCTTCCCTAAGATATAGGCTAGAGCTGTGAGCAAACTTAGGAAAAAATAACTTCAGACGTTCCCATCAGAGGAGGATGAGGAGAGGGGAAGTTGATTCAGTCATCCATACACAGCATACATCTCAGTAGAGGCTTCTCACTGGATTCAACTGGGTGTCAGAAAACCCATGGGTGCATCTCACTTTCTCCTCACCCAACTAAGAGGAATTACAAAGAAATACCATTGGACTTTGAAACTCTGAGAAGGAAACTCAAGGACTTTGGGGCCCAGATAGTTATCATGTCCACCCTGCTGGTGGAGATAGCACTTTTCAAATACAGTACTTGAAAGACTGTCATACAGAGGAGGGGCAGGTTTATGAGCTCAAGTTACAGAGAGCCTGATTTTGGTTTAATATCGGGGGGGGGGGATCCTAACTGTGACAGCATTATGACAATGGAACCAGTTACAGTATCTTGGGAGGTGACCACTGGAGACATTCAAGAGAAAATTGGACAACATGTCATGTACTTTAATTTTCATACCTGGATTGAGCAGAGAGATGACTTTATGGCCTTATAAGCCCCTTCCAACTTGATTATTGTATGATTTTATGAAGCCATGTGAATAACATGGTTGTCAAAAGTCATAGAGGGCTTCTAATCCATAACAAGCAAGAGCAATGGTGGAAAGGCCAGGGATAAGCACACGAATAAGTTTTCTGCAGTAGAACAACGACTGATAATAGTGGTGGAGCTAGTAGGATGGCTTCCTTTCACTCATGGTTCCAACATCTGCATTGAGTCACTCCTGGCTTTGATTCAGATGATGGTCTACACCCAATCTCCTTGCTCATCTATCTTTCTTGATCTGGTTTCCTCTCTTTAATCTGGGTTAGAGACAACTGTAACTCATAATTAAAAGACCTTTCATGGTGCCGACAGTTGATGATATGTACTCATTTATCTGGTGGCCAAAAATTGCCACCATCAAAGATGAGTGATAAACATCTTTGAAGCAATGAAGAAGAGATGATGATACATTTGCCTGGAGAGGAAAAAAAACATTACCACCTCCTTCGCCTTGGTTTGCCACTCTTCCTCATTTTCTTCCATGTTTGTAAGATGAAGGCTGGGAAAGGCTGGTGTGCCACTGCCGTTGCAGTTCCTGCAAGGCACAGAATAAGACCTCTAGAGCAGACATGTCCAAACTTTGGTCCTCCAGATGTTTTGGACCACAGCTCCCACAGTCCTTTGCCATTGGAAATACAGGCTTGGCATTCTGGGAGTTGTGGTCTAAAACATCAGGAGGGCCGAAGTTTGGACATGCCTGCTCTAGAGTCATGGTTCCAGCGGCTTTACAAAAATGCCAACAGAAGTATCTAGAAAACGCTCTGCATAACCAAAGAAATGACACTTCAGATGATGTGGCAGCAAGACAGAGACATATCACCCACAACCATCTGTGGCAATAAGAACAGATGCTAATTTAATTGACCAAGAGGAGACAATAATCATTTTAGTCTCCTCAAGAGAGAAAGCAGCATAAAAAACAAGAAAAGCTGGCAGTCATCGAAGATTTGAGAGCTTTCGAACACATCATGGTGGGAAACGAGGTACAGATGATGACAGACAGTACCACCACACAAACAAACAGGGTGGAACCTGTCCAGAGAAGGGCAACAAGGATGATTAAGGGCTGGACATGAAGTCCTGTGAGGAAAGACTGAAAGAACCGAGCATGGGAGTAAAAAATCTGGCCTTGAAAAAAGAAGAGGAGAGACATGATAGCACTTTCCAAGTACTAGAAAGATTCATACAAAGGAGGGGCAGGATATGTTCTCGGTCTTTCCAGATTGCAAGACACGTAAAATGGGCTCAATTTACAGGAAGCCAGATTTATATTGAATAGGAGGGAAAACATCTTAACTGTTAGAGATGGGCACGAATAAAAAAATGGCATTTCGTTTGTCGTTTAGGGGGTCCATTTTGGTTCGTTTCCGTTTTTCAATTCGTTTTCATTTTGTTCGTTTTGTTACCGTTTCGTTACCATTTATTTCATTTTTTGTGATTTTTTTTAGCATTTAAAGCAGTTCAATGTATTGCCGTAACAAAAACGAAACGGACGACAAAATTTCTGGTGTTTCTGTTCATTTCGTTTCATTTTAGGGACAACATTCGTTTGTTGTTTCGTTATGTAACGAAACGAAAAAACAAAAATGGAAACGAAAAATTGTTCGTTTCGTTCCCATCTCTAGTTAGAGGAGTACGACAATGGGAGGCGGTGAGTGCTCCAACGCTGGAGGCATCTGAGAGAGGACTGGACAACCATCTGTTACATCTGCCTTGATTTGTATTCCTGTCTTGAGGAGGTTGGACTCTGTGACCTTACAGGCCCCTTTCAACTCCAAGTTGGGATACCTGCCACTGCAATTCTAGGGGATGCCTGAGTTGAAGATAAAGAATTGAAAAAAGTAGCAAAATACAGATATCTGGCAATTGAAGCATCTCACTAGTGGATGAAAGAAACTCCATTGGTACCCATCATCATCAGGGCTTCCGGAACAATATCAAGGAATTTCACACAGTATTTTAAGCAGCTGTGGCTTCCAGAAATAACATCATCAGAGCTACAAAAAATGGCAACATTGGGAACAACATACACACTGCACTAATATTTAACAGATACTGAGGTTTATGTTAAAAAAAATTGTATCTATTATATAATACCAGTGAATGTTTTTGATTGAATGTGTTAGGTAATTTTGTGCGGAATCGAACACCCAACTTCTGACTGCACAACTACACTTGAAACATCCAATTTCCCCCGCCACTCTCGGAAGGCTCAACGGGATTTGGGAGAGAGCAGTAGATCCAAGATTCTTCCCTGCCCACCTGTGCGACTGTGCAAAATAAAGATCATTTCCGAAAGAGCCTGTGACTGACACCATTTCTGAAGAGAGACGTCATTGAGAACTTTATCTGCTCCATTTTTTCCCAGGCTAGGAAATTCATCCACTTGTAGACTTCTAAAAACTTTCTACAGACAGCCAAGGGGAGAAAAATACCCCGCCATGATCTAAAGATTTGGGTATAAAACTATTTGTATTGAAAACTTAGCCAAAGTGGTTTGAGTGAGCTTCATTCATTAACATTCTTGTCGGCAAGGTCTCCATATCTCTGGGTTCATTTTATACTTTAATTTGGTTAGTTGCCCTTTGTTTAATCGTCCTATTCAAAAGGGAACAAAAGAGGTTTAGGTGATACAGAAGGGTAATGCACTATATTTTTATCTTTGGAAAGCTAAAGCGAACCTGGGCAGCCCCAATACTCTCTGATTTTCTTTCCTCCCCAGGATATTTGGAATCACAAATCAGATGAAAGTGGATAATGATCCCCACTGTACTTCAAGCAGACACCTTCTAGGGTGGGTTTAGAGGCAGAGACAGAACACCCTGTCACCTTAAGAACTTGCATTCTTCCTTCAAGACACTGTTTCAAGCAAAGAATCTCTTTGGAGGAGAATGCCAGCATCATACTCAGCCTTGAAAACTCACCTGCATGAGGTTTTGTGAAAGAAAGAAACAACTTTGCCTGATAAAGACTTTTATTTCCTGGGACTTTCACATGATCCCTTTGTTTTGCAGTTGGGCTGAAAAAAGGCCAGAAGACGTTAAAATTAACTCAGGAGTGATAGAATGTGCATTCACGCACACACAGACTTTGTAGCAAGAAGGTACAGTGGTACCTTGTATAAAGGAATTAATTCGTTCCAAATGAAATTATGTTAAGCAAATGTTCCTTTATATAAATTTCCCATAGGAATGCCTTGAAAACAGAGTAATCCCTAATTATGTTGTATGGATTTGCCCAATAGATTATTCTGTTAAGCAAATTTCCCCTATCTCCGGAATTTTTAATGTAGTACAGGTTTTATGTTATACAAACCGTTTGTTATACGAGGGTCCGCTGTATCTTGTACGGATAATTGCCCAAGGAATCTTTCAAGATCTTCTTTGCGTCAGAAGCATCACAATACAATTAATGTGTATCAATTGTCATCAAATGTCAGGCAACATCAAGAGCGCTTGAAAAATAGTCACACCAACTCCTCCAGATTAGATGCTGAGGGGCAAAAAGACTGATGTAGGTGTGAAGTTGCCTCCTCTTTACCACACTCACAAAGTATTGTGGCAAAAGCCTAATTTCTGTCTACTCCACTCTGTACCCTACTGACATCCAAGCAACCCAGGTCTCCATGTGTCCTGGAGCGGGACTTTCCTAGTGGGGTCTATCCATTTTGAGATACTGTACATTTCATTCATTCTGCTTTATAATTCTGTTTTTTATGCTCTTCCTTTGAGATTCATTGACTCCCCCCCACCGTGTTCCCCCCTCCTGAATTCCCCACCCCCTCCAATTTTAATCTGGGAAGGGCAGGACTGTAGGTGAAAAGTACTTGATGTAGATGTTTTGATCCCTTGTCTATTAGCAGCTACTGGGCCTCTCTTTCTGTGTGAAATGCTCTGGAAACCAGAGTGCAGTGGCCTTTGCTGTGGTAATTCCTCGTATATTACTGTGCAGTGAGGTCCTGGTGCCCTCCATCTTGGGTTGCTGCCTGCCTGCACCTCCATTTTAGATCCTTTCCTCTCTGCTTTCTTCTTCTTTATTAAGGAACAGATGTCAAGTGATAGGAAGAGAAGTCTCCTGGTGTTCTAGTATTTCTGGTTCTCAGCTTTTATTTGCTAACCTGTTTTCTTTCATTTTGGGGAGAGGGGGCTGTGTGTGTATCTACTTTGTTTTTCTATTTTTTCCTCTTTGTGTTAGGTGTGTATGGGGGTGCATGGGGGCCACTGTTCCATATCTACCTGATATA
>JAHTLZ010003526.1:1063500-1080242 GCA_023846285.1 Phrynocephalus versicolor | reverse complement strand
GTGTATGGGGGTGCATGGGGGCCACTGTTCCATATCTACCTGATATAGTTCTACAGAAGCCCCCCCCCCATGCCAAGTCATTAGCTATCAATTCCAATTTTGGACAGGAAGACAATAAAGCCATCAGTTAAGCATGAGTGTGAGTAAGTGGTCTGTAATGACCAATCATATCCCTAGTCAGGCCCATAAAACGTTGTGCAACAATGTGCATGTGTATGTGTGTGGGAGAGATGGGCTAATAGGGAGGCAGTGTGAACACTGGTTGAAGGTGAACACTATGTACTTGGCTGATTCAAGCTCTTCCTTTCTTCTGAGGTGGAGCGTGCCCAACCTGCAGCCTTCCACTTCGAAGCTGAAAAAGCTAGGAAGATGCTTGGATAATCTCCTAGCCTTGCAGGTAGGTGGGAGCACACAGTGGGGAGCTGGATTCCGCCCCTTCTCCATAAGCCACGTCAAAGCTGGCACCGACAGAGAACAAGGCTGTTCAACGAAGGAGCATGCCAACTCTAGTCAGTTTTTGGAAAGACAGTAAAAGGGATGCCTGCAAAGGACAGCTCCTTCTTCATTTTTTTCTGGATTATTGAGAACTGGGGATCATCCTGTCAGAGAATCACAGAATCATAGATTTGGAGGAGACCTCAAGGGCCATCCAATCCAACCCCTGCCATGCCGGAACCCCCATCACAGGACTCCCAACAGGTGGCCATCCAGCCTCTGCTTAAAAACCTCCAAAGAAGGAGACTCCACCACCACCCTTTGTGGCAGCATCTGCTACTGCTGAACAGCTCTAACCGTCATGAAGTTCTTCCAAATGTTCAGTGGAATTTCTTTTCCTGTAGTTTGAAAATATTGCCCCGAGTCCTAGTCTCTGAAGCCATGGGGGAAAAACCTGTTCCCTCTTCAATATGACATCCTTTCAAATATTTAAACATCGCTATCATATCCCCGCTCAGCCTTCTTTTTGAAAGGCTAAACATTCCCAGTTCCCTAAGCTCGGCTGAGCTTTTTTTTTTATTTTTAAAAATGTACTTTTACGACATTTCCAAGTCTGATGGTGGGTGCCCCTATGAGGCATGAAAGGATAGGAAAGGACACCCCATTTTCTCTGTCATATCAGATTCCTTTTGGTGCAACCTTCTAGATGTCCTCTTTAGTTTTTTCACAACCTGAATGTTGGTATGAAAAACACCCAAATTTAAATGACAAAACTCATGTCTAGCACCTTGTAAGGCAAATGCGGCAGGGTCTTTCAAAATGCCCAGTGGTTCCTCACAAGAGATACAGAAGCAAGGTTCCAATCCTTTCCTAGGTTTTATCGGTAGACACTGAGAGGAAATGGAGTCTCTGAAATGCAGTCATCCATCGTGCATGATTCCTGCTATTTCAGCTCATGTAGACTTTGTACCCAAATTCAAAAAGGAATGATACAAAACCAGTCCTTAACGTTGTCGGTACATAATTTGACACAATTAACCCACATCTTTAAAAGATAAATTTGAGAGAAGCCATGTGTGTGTTGTGTCTTTACAGTCTGACCGACTCTACTGACTCCATGTCTATGGAGGAGTTTTCTTGGCAGGAGCACTGGAGTGGCTTGCCAGTTCCTACTCCAGGCGCCTACAGCACCTGGTATTCCCTGGTGGTCTCCCATCCAAGTACTAACCCAGGCTGACCCTGCTTAGCTTCTGAAATCAAGCGAGACTGGATGTGCTCAGGGCATCTAGGCAGCTCGAGAGAAGCCATAGTGGAGACAAAATTGGTAAATTCTTCCCCCCCCCAATCCAAATAAACTAACTTAAATCTAGAAAATCAGGCTGTACCTTAAGAGTTCAACCTGGCCCAAACCTTGCAAATAAGCCAAGTACTGTGTAGATATGAGTTGGGTTTTTTTAAAGGTACTTATAGGAACAGTGTCCAAGTGAAATTATACAAGCCACAATGAAAGAAGACTACAGATTAAGTTTGAATGTGGTGGAAGGAGGATAAGTTTGTGTAAGGAGTAAAAGAACTGCAAAGTGTAAAGGAAGAAAAAAAATACAATATAAACTTTTCGTGTCTTAAAAAAAAAGAACAAAAGTTATTTCACAAAAAAACTAAAGTGTGTTTATTTATGTTAGGCCTTCAAAATCAAGGGGAGAAACAGAGCACAAGAAGAAATGCTTCAATATCTGCTTATTCGGAAAAAAAAATATTATGAGCCCATCACCCCAACCTGTGTCCTGATGATTATCTGGCTATGCAAGGGATGAATCTGAGGGCTGTGGAAATCACGCGAGGAGCTCCTGAAGGGCAGTGGCCTGGCCTTTGTTGAGTCTCTCCCATTTCTCACAGCCAAGGCTCTCAACTCAAAGGGGGAATGTGGCCGAGGGTAAAGCTGGAGCATTTACAAGGGTCGCCGGTACAGAATTTTGCAATTTTCCTGCTTTACAGCCGGAGAGTCCATTGCAGAAGATTCTTGACGGAGCCCACACCTGTCCGATGGGAAAAACTGAGAAAAAGAAGGCCAGCCTGAAAGGGGCACGCATGTTCCTGATTCTCCCCGAGAGTCACCACCTTTGAAACCCGGTCGCAATGGATGAGGCAGCCGAAGCTTGCCTGAATCACCTCCACAGGAGTGCCGAAGGGACCGTTCTCCATACCTCCCGCGCAAGGACTTCAGTGTGCTTTGTGCTTCCACTTCTTATGTTTTTTGTCTTTCTTTTTGTTGGCACATCGGGAGCAGAACCACTGCATTTCCTCGGGGGGAGCCGCTTTGATTCCGACACAAGGCCTAGACGTTGGAGAACACACAAAGGAGAGAAGGTGGTTAAGGATTCCCAACAAGTGAAAAGTGGGCTGTCTAGGCCTTGCGATCTTTACCACGTGGGAATAATTGAGCAAAGCCATCACCATAGATCTAGCCCTTAGAGGGTTGAAGGGAACAAGATCCCAGTAATAGGATACAGACACAGGGAATCAAGCAGCAGAAGTCAAACAGAATTCAATTAGATTATGGGCTGGTTTTTTTTTTTTGAAAAAGGAAGAATAAGTTCAATTTCTCAATGATTCCAGTTATATCAATGATAATAAAAGAAAATTATTATAATAATTTATAATATATAATATTATATAATATATAATATATACATTATTATAATTATTATATACAATTGATATCATTACATTTTTGTGAATTATCTTCTGTGATTTATTTTTAGCTGCCTCTGACAATGTATGCTGTACTCAAAACATGTTAGGCACAATAAAAGGTCAGAGTGTCTCTAATAATCTACAAAATTATACTTTTATTGGGCACCTTTTGAATTATTGCCTTTTTTATTCTCGGCATTTAGACTTCCAAATCCTAGCGTCTATATTACTATAAGAGTCTTCACTTTACATTGGGTCTAATCAACCCATCTCTGAGAAAATCTTGGAAAACATCCATCCATAGACAGCACATAACATTTGATCCTCTAGCTCAGGGGTCTGCAACCTTTAGGACATAAAGAGCCACTTGGACCCGTTTCCGACGGGAAAAAAAACTGGGAGCCGCAAAACCATTGCGACATTTAAAACAAAAAAAACACTGCAAATATATTTTCCCCTCCCCTCGCTCCTGGCTTTTTGGGCACTCGCAAGCAACACACTCCCTCGCGCGCTCCTTGGACACGCTGCGCGCCGGCGGCTGCGGCTCCTCCGCCACGCTGCGGCTTCTGAGAAGGAAGCCAATGAAAGTTGCTTCTTCGGCCCTTCGGGCGCCGGGAGAGCGAGCAAGCGGGCGAGCCCGAGCCGCCGCCGCCTCCCCCCACCCCGCCACCCTGTCCCCGAGGGTTTCCATCGAGGCGCGCACCTGCCTCAAGTTCTCCCGCGTGCGCAACTGGGGTGGCTGCATGTCCGCCAGCCTCGGGGAGGGCCAGGCTGGGGGGGGCGCACAAGAGGCACATTCTGTGTGTTGGAATGGAGCGGAAGGCAGCTGCTGGCGGGCTTTCGGAGAGAGCGAGAGCGAGAGCGAGCGAGACAAGCAGGCAGGCGCACAGGCGCTCGGCTCGGCTCGGCTCGGCTTCTTGAGCCAGGTGGCGCAGTGGCGCGCCGTTGGCCTCCCCGGGCGGCCAGGGGCCCCTGAACAACTTGAGCCCAGCGCCCCCACCCCGCCGCCGAAACCGGCTGACTCCAGGAGGGAGCCGCTGGAAGTCTAATAAGAGAGACCCCTCCTCGGGCCGGGGGGGGGGGCGGGCTCGAACTAGCTGTCACGCCGTGTCCCTCGACTGCCAAGTTGATCTCGCTCAGGACAAAGAAAAGCCGACTTCCTCCGTTGCTTCTCGTCTCTCCGCCGCTCCCCCCTCCCCCCTCCCGCCGCCACCAACCCCTTGCTTGTTGGGCCAGAACTGACAGCACCGGGCAAGGAAGCAGGGCGGCGGGGGCGGGGGGTGGGTGGGTGGGGAGAGAGAAGACTAGCCGTGGACCCCTCCCCACGCCACCTTTCTTGAGGTTCCCATTCCGCCCTCGCTGCCTTCTGCCCGGATCCTGCAGTCATGGTCTGACTCTCCCCCCCACACACACACACTCCATCTCTCCCTCCTCCTCCTCCTCCTCTCGCCCCCACCCTCCATGGAGGAGGGAAGCGCAACCCGGGTGCGTCGTGCCCACACCGCACGACGCACACGTTTTTTAAAATCTTCCAAAAAATAGTACAGGAGGGAGAGGAGGGGAATTTCTAATCTCTCTCTCTCTCTCTCTCTTTCGTGGAGACACGCAGAGCGCGCGCCCGCTCCCCCGCGTTTTTGGAGCTTCATCCCGGCAAGTTAGTGCAAAGCCGTAGTTTTTTTTGGGGGGGGCTGTAGCGAAGCAAAAGGAGAGAGAGAGAGAGAGAGAGATGGCAACTGCACATGTGCAATGCTTGGAAGGGGAAGGGGGGAAGGAAGGAGGGCTTTCTCTTCCTCCACGTTGAACCGTCCGGTTTAAACGCTGCCCCCCCACCACACACACACACACACACACACACACACACACACACACACACACACACACACACACACACACGTCGCTTCTTCCCCCTCCCACCAAACACCCAAGCAAGAAAGGAAGGGGAAGGGGGGAAGGAAGGAAGGAGGGTTTTCTCCTCCCGTCTTTTTTTCTCGGGGGGGGGGAGGCAACAATCCAGATCTGGGAGGTTTTCCTGAAGTTAAAAAAAAAAAGAAAAAAGGCTGCCGTTCGCCGGCACTTTCCACCATGCCTCCCTCTCTCTCTCTCTTGCTCTGAAGAAGAGGGAGCGCGCTGTCCTCGCGAGATTCGGCGCCTTTGTATTGAAATTTCTGAACCCTCCCGGAGCCGCGGCAAATGTTCCAAAGAGCCGCATGTGGCTCTGGAGCCGCGGGTTGCAGACCCCCGCTCTAGCTATAGAAGGATACGGACAATGGTTTCCTTAAATCAGGCATGCCCAAACTTCGGCCCTGCAGATGTTTTGGACCACAACTCCCACAGTCCTTTGCCACTGGAAATACAGGCTTGGAATTCTGGGAGTTGTGGTCCAAAACATCTACAGGGCCGAAGTTTGGGCATGCCTGCCTTAAATGGTTTTTCTGTGGTTCCAAGGCACCCTTGGGATTTTTGAGGTAATGGAATATAACGTTCAGAAGGCTTTATTCTCTCAACACATCACTACCTTTCCTGTTTGTTTACATCAGGCATGTCCAAACTCCGGCCCTCCAGATGTTTTGAACCACAGCTCTCACAGTCCTTTGCCATTGGAAATACAAGCTTGGAATTCTGGGAGTTGTGGTCCAAAACATCAGGAGGGCCAAAGTTTGGACATGCCTGGTTTACACTGTCCAGAGTAGCTAATGAGCTAGATCAGGGTTCCTCAAACTACGCCCCATGGGCTGGATCCGGCCCGCCAGGGCCCTGAACCTGGCCCACCGGCAACCACAGAAACTTCCCCTTCCCACCTCTTAGGCCTCCCCTGCCCGCAGCGCACCGAGCTGGGCTGGGCTGGGCCTGGAGAGGAGGCGGCCCTCCCTCCCCAGCCTCTGCCTCCTTCCCTTCCCGGCCATCCCACCGCAGGCAGGAGGGCCAGAGGAAGGTGCCTGAAGCAAGCAAGCAAGGAAGGACAGCTGCCCCAGCCGCTGCCACAGGAGTCGGAGGAGGAGGCACACCAGAGGAACCCCAGCAGCAGCACCTCAGGGCAGCATTCTGGAGCAGGACCGGGGCACCCTCCCTGCGGGCCTCTTCGTCCATGGCTACACCCTGCAGTGGATACGGTTCCGGCGCGCTCCGTCTCCCCCTGCGTCTGCGCTTCTCAGGGGTGGCAGAGGAGCGTGGGACTCCCCCTGACGTCAAAGCCAGTTGCTCTGAAACATTCTTGCTGGGTTAGGCGGCTGGCGCTGCTGATGGCATTGGCACCATGCTGGAGGGGACGAGGCGGCAGTTTGAACCCCGGGTGCCAATCAGGAGAGCGAGCTCCCGCTGTTAGCCCCAGCTCCTGCCAACCTAGCAGTTCGAAAGCATGTAAATGCAAGTAGGTAAATAGGTACCGCCATAAAAGTGGGAAGGTTAAAAAGTGTTTCCTTGCAGCCGACATGGACTTGAACAACACTGGCTCTTTGGCTTGAAAACGGAGATGAGCACCGCCCCTAGAGTCGGATACAACTAGCACACACGTGCAGGGGGAACCTTTACCTTAACCTTTAGTGCTTACAGCGGTTAAAATTTAATTGTGCAGGCTACACATTGCGCCACCCCCGACCCCCCCAGCAAGCTGGGTACTCATTTTGCCAACCTCAGAAGGCTGGACAGCTAAGTGAACCTTGAGCCAGCTACCTGGGATTGAACCCCAGGTCATGAGCAGATACAGCTGCAGTACACCAGCTTAAACAGTAATAAAGAGACACCTTGAAGTACTTACCAGTGATACCAATCATCACAATCATCACAACCAATCATGGGACTGCCATCATCGGGTTTTTCACAGCCGGGGCAGATCCAGATTTTGTTTCCCCATTCATCTCGGATCTGGAGTGAAGAAGCAGAGAGCATCAGATGACATTCATAGTCTGAAATAAGGCTTAAACCAACTAACTCCCGATTATTCCCCAAAACTAGTTTATCGTTCAAGAATTACTGGAGATCATTCAGTGCCAGTTGCACAGAGGCAGTCTATGGCCATAATAACACCTTCCTTGTTTGTGCAGACTAATACAGAGACATAACCATGCTGGTGTCACTTTTCTTCCCTAGAAACTATTTTTATGCAAAATTTATGATGTGCTTCCATGTGATTGAGGAAGCTGAAATCACAGAGGAGCATATAATAAGTAGACATTCCAAATCCTTGAAAATTTGAGCATCCAGCTTCAAGGAAGAAAGACACAAATATTAGACTAGTATGCAGTAGTGGTTACATTTCTGTATTATAGACAAACTTTGTTCACAACCCAGGGTTCAATCCCAGGTAGCCAGCTGCCAGCAACTGGTTCACTCCTTTTTCTAGCCTCCCAAGGTCAGTTAACTGAGTCCTCAGCTTGCTGAGAGGAGGGGAAAATGTGTAGCCTGCATAAGTAACTTGTAAACTGCCCAGAGAGTGCTTTCAGTGCTATAGGGCAGTATATAAGCAGCATAACTTGCTTTTGCTTTATATATCCCGGAAGGGTTGAGGGACAATCACATAACCCCAAAAGCTGAAATTTGGGACTAACACCCCTCCCCTGACCTTGAGAAAAAGTCATAGAATTGCATCCTTTTTGGAAAAATAAAAAATAACAACCTCCCTAGTCAAAATGAAACCACTTGACTCATTCAAAAGCACCCTCTCTCTATCTCTATGATCAGATTTGTTCAAGAGCGGGAAAATAAGTCTATTCATTTACTTGGGCTATCATGGCAAAAAGGAGTTGAGCCGTGTGGCCATCACAAAACACAACTGCAAAAATAGGTTACAGGCGATACCTTCCTAGGCCACTATTAAAAATAAAAAAGGAACATTGCAAGCATATCAAGACCCATACTGGTGAGGGCACCAAGATGCTGCTCCCCCCCCCAATACTGATCCCCCCTTCCCCAAAATAAGACAATCTTGGATGTCATGCACTTAATATATACAGCACAGGGTACCATGCATAGTCGCATTATTACTTATTAGCCAAACTCTTCCAACTCAACTAACTGATAAGATCAAGGGTATAAAAACTGTTACTGAGTAACTTTCCATTCCTTTGACATTTATGACTCAACTACCTCAGTACTGAAGGGTAAACAGGGGGAAAAGAGAGAAGACTTTTCAGTATTCAGCAAGAGACTGGTAGCATTAGCCCCGTCCATTCTCGTATTTATTATGATTCAAGATACAATAAATAATACTGTTGATTAAAATAGGTTTTCTGATATGTTGTATGGCAGAGCTTATCAAGTCAAACTTGCTTATTTCTAAGGCACATATAAGTGCACAAGGAGCTTATACACTGTTCATATTTTAAAGGGATACAAACTCTCCCTCCCTCCCTCATCTCTCTCCAAAAATTGTTTTTTGAAGGCATGAGTGATTTTAGAAATCTACATCTAAACAATACATTCGTAGGATAGATTTACAAAACAATTTATCATGCACATATTAACACTGTCTATGGAAACTAAAGCAATCAATATACTGTAAACTCAATATTTAGCTGATTTTACAAGCCATGCCAAAAAAAAATAATTAACTTGAGATCTAAAGCTCCACATTATTAAGCATACTCACACATTTTAATCTTCATCCTGCCTTTCGCTACACAGCTGACCTCATCTTATGCTGCCTTATTTTATCAATTAGAAAACTGCAAGTGCTTATGTAAGACAGCAGGAAAAGTCCAGGGACTGATGTTAGGGTGAGCGTGGAAAGGCAAAAAACAACAACAACAACAACAACAACAACAACAAATCCCTCTTCTTGAGCTTCTTTTGAAGGCAACTGGATTTTTGGGTGTGTATGGTATATGTATGTCTGCATTTATTTATTGCATTTATATTGCTTTTTCTCCAACAAGTGTCAACTTATCATGTATCTGTTGTGTAGTGAGGAAAATAATTCTACACATAGTGTCAATTTAACACTGATTTATGCTGTTGCATCTATACTGGAATATGAAACCCAACTGGATTCTGGCCACTGATTTATCCTCAAACACGCCAAGCATTTTGTAAAGTGAAAATAGGACAAAACCTCAAATCCATTCAACCTATGGAATTGCTGGAAATAAAAAGAGTATGTAATACAAATACAAATATGCTTAATGAACATGGTATTAATTAACAGAGTCCCTTTTTGGAGCAGACCAAACAACAAACAGTTGGATTTCATAGCAGAGAAGTTGAATTTATGTTGAGTGAAGCATGTTTGGTCAAGATCCTATTAAAGAATAAGGCATACATGTGTAAGGCTAACTGATACATGTCCATCTATACAGGTAGAATTCTTTGCAAGACTGTCTACTTCAGTAGTGGCCAAACTTTGGCCCTCTAGAGTTTTGGACTACAATTCCCAGAATTCCAAGTTTGTATTGCCAATGACAAAGGACTGTGGGAGTTGTGATCCAAAACTTCTGGAGGGCCAAAGATTGGCCACCACTGGTCTACTTGCACTATACTAATGCAACAGGGTTGGGGTGGACTTGGCTTCAGCTTACTGTCACAATAAATAGCTCCTGGAGCATGATTTTGACAACATACAGTATTTATGTAAGATATATCCGTTACTGAATTTGTCTGGCAGAAATGGATAGACTGATGGCTAATAGCAAAATATTGAATAGGAGCTCAGTAATTAGGGTTGATGTACATTCCCATCAAAACAAGGTAATCTACATACCACATAATTGCTAACAGTCTCCGTTACCACGCTTCGGACTGGAGCTTTGGAGCCTCCCAGAGCGGATATCGCAGGAGATGGCGGTGGAGAAACCGTGATCACAGGCAAAGGAGGAAGGACGGACGGAGGAGGAAGAGGAGGGTTTACATGGACAGGAGCTGGTGCTGGAGCTGGTGGAGGGGGAGGTGTTTTCGGCCGAGCTAGGAGAGCAGATGGTTTAGCTTCTGGAGTTGACACCACCTTGCTGATGACACTGTTTAAAAAAAGAAGAGGAAAGGAAGAACAGATATTACACTTACTGAAATCAGGTTCAGTCACGCATAGGAGAAAAACACAGATTTTTATTATGGACAAGAACAGCTACTTGATAGTTCATGGTGCTTCTAGGATGCCTTTTCTGTGATCTGTAACACCAGGTCATGCTAAAAGCGAACACCCAGGCGACAGTGGCAACTTCTAAGTTATGGAACTCAGCCCAACTCTATTTGATGTGTTTATGGTGAGCAATAAAACTTCGAAATAAAATATCAGTCAAAACTGCAAACCAAAATGAGGCTGTGCTAAAAACCATCCAACCAGATGGGAAATCCTAATTAGGAGTAGTACTGGTTTTTTGAAAGTTGAATTTGCTGGAGTGTTTCAAAAACCACATAGAGGATTCTATTTATGATAGGGAATGTATAATAATGGGGCACAGCAGAGGATGAATGGGAAGAGATTTGGGTTTTATCTGTAGTCAAACCAGTAAGTAGAAAAAACACAAACCCATGTTTACAGTTGCGGTTCTTGATTATCTAGTCCAGTGGTTCTCAACCTGTAGGCCCCTAGATATTCCTGGACTGCAGCTCCCAGAAGTCTTCATCAGTAGCTGAACTGGCCAGGATTTCTGGGAGTTGCAGTCCAGGAACATCTGGGGGCCCAAAGGTTGAGAACCACTGATCTAGTCTGATCCACCTTGCTGGATCAGACCGGTGGCCACATGTTTCTCATCAAACGGGTTCCAATAAAGATGTTGAAATTTCTGGAAACTCTGGAATAAGACGGGAAAAAAAAAACAATTTCCCCCCAATTTTTCCATTTCCTCCAAAACCCCCCCCCCCCCATAGCTTCAAAGTTTCTAGAAATTTTACATCTCTAGTTCCAACTGTGGCCAACCAGATGATTAGAAAACTTACAGGAAGACAAAGAGGGAAGGACATGGCGCTCCCTTCTGAGGTGAGCGCTTGCAAATTCAAGCATATTCTGAATTCCCTCAGGATGACCCCTTATACCTAGCTCTTGCAGGCAGATGAGTTGCCCAATCTCTCCTCAATTATAAGAGGCCCCCTATGAACATTTCATTCTGTGGTGGACCTGCTTTTCCAGTACTGCACTGTTGAGAACTAAGTACAATAAACACAGCTGCAATCTACGGCAGCTTGTAGCTAGACACTTGGAGGTAAAGGGGTCTGAGTAGAATTAGGATGGCCATTACAGTTCCAGAAGAGGTAGCCATGCTCGTTACATCAAGCAAAAACAAAATAAAAAAAAAGACAAAGTTGTAGTACCATAAAGGCTAATTGCTGTATTTAATAACACTGATGCATGGTTGTACCTAGAGCAGCCTAGACCTGAGTCAACTTAGACTCTGCAGCCCATAGTCCTCTCACTCACCAGGAAACCCCTCACTGATTCAGCTAGACCAGTTCTGGATAAAAGGTTTTTCAACAGCATCTCAAGCAAGAAGCCAAACTCATATCTCAAAATATCATGAAAGCTTGTTGATGGCGGGCCAGGAATTGCTGGTGGAACAAGTGAATAATGAAAAGTGCTTCCGGAAGTCTTCTGAAGTGCTCTGGTCTACATCCCACTGTCCTCAGAAGTGTGTTGGTTGAAAAGATGGAAGAAGTCAAGTACTGAGATCACAGATCTTTTTAAAGATAAATAAATAAAATAAAATAAATAAAGGGAAATGTAGGGTGCTACATCTAGGTAGAAAGAATGAATTGCACAGATATAAGATGGGGGACACTTGGCTAGAGAATAGTACCTGTGAAAGGGATTTGGGGGTCTTGGTGGACCACAAATTGAACATGAGCCAGCAGTGTGATGCGGCGGCCAAGAAAGCCAATGCGATTCTTGGTTGCATCAACAGAACCATAGTGTCTAGATCAAGGGAGGTGATAGTGCCACTCTATTCTGCTCTGGTCAGACCCCACCTGGAATACTGTGTCCAGTTCTGTGCGCCTCAGTTTAAAAAGGATGTTGACAACCTCGAGCGGGTGCAGAGGAGAGCGACTAGGATGGTTGAAGGCCTGGAAGAGATGTCTTATGAAGAACGGCTTAGGGAACTGGGAATGTTTAGCCTATCAAAATGAAGACTGAGAGGGGATATGATAGGTATGTTTAAATATTTGAAAGGATGTCATATTGAAGAGGGAACAGGTTTGTTCTCCATGGCTTCAGAGACTAGGACTCGGGGCAATGGTTTCAAACTACAGGAAAAGAGATTCCATTTGAACATTCGGAAGAACTTCATGACAGTTAGAGCTATTCGGCAGTGGAATATGCTGCCACGGAGGGTGGTAGAGTCTCCTTCTTTGACGGTATTTAAGCAGAGGCTGGATGGCCATCTGTCGGAAATATTGTGAAGGGGTTCCTGCTTGGCAGGGGGTTGGACTTGATGGCCCATGAGGTCTCTTCCAACTCTATAATTCTATGATTCTATGAAATAAAATAAATAAATAAGCAGCCTTATCTGATCCCTATCTTCAGGTGTCAAGACTTTCCTATTTTGATAGGTTTCCAATATTGTTGAGCTGTCCTCTAGCACCAACATGCCTGGGTGTTGAAGACAGAGGGATAAGGGTGGGAAGAGGGAGAAAGAGGGTCTGCTGACTTTGACTGCTGATTCTCCTGTTTTCTTCCACTGCTTTGGTCTTTTATAATGAACTGCTATATTAAACAACCTTCCAGCACCAGAACAGCAAAAGCCAACCGCCTCAAATGTCAATATAACTACCAAACAAGAAATACTAAACCCATATTGAATCCTGCTTGTGGTTATTTGGGTAGGTTGTTACTCCCTTTTTATTGTGTTTCTTAATTTGTTTTTGATAGTCAAAGAATCATAGTTGAGTTTGAAGGCCAAGGCCATCGAGTCGCGCCCACTGCTCAATGCAGGAATCCAAATCAAAGATGTGCCAAATTGTTACAGGTTGTAAAGTAGCTTTTAACGATTAATATAAACAAGTAAGAGGGGTGGTGCTTTATGTAGAACTACCTGACACTTGTATCTTAGGAGAATCTGCGAAATCTGAGTTATGACTTTCATCAGATGAGTATGGAAGCAGTCATCTCTGATCTGGACAAATAACCCATATGCAATATAATCAGCATTCAAGTACTAATTGCTGCCTCCTGTGGAATGTGAAGCAGGATGTCATTGTGCTAAATACATATCAGAATCAATGGACCATGTTGGCTGAGGAACATACTTTCCCACCGGATGACACCTAGAGATGTTTTTCAAGTTCCTAATGGCATGGGAAAGGCACCGGAGCAGCTGAGGACAAGAGCAATGGCAATGGAGAAAAATATGCCAGTGACCTCCCAGAGGGGATTAAAGTCATACCAGATAAGCTGAACCACTACTTTTATGACTCCAATATTCACACTGACTAGTGGCCGTAGGAGTTGAATCTCAACACCATTGACTGCCATTAACTTGGAGACAGCTGATAAGGAACAGAATATAAAATGATAAAAAACAAGTACTTAGACAATGGGGTTCATAATGTACCTTGAGCATCTCAGAATGGGTTTCTGAGAAGCTGTATCAACAGAGGTGGGGAGAGGAATTCATCCAAAGACTAGGATAGATTTGCTTTTCTAACATTGTGGAAGTAGTTTTGGGTTTTGTGTTGATTTGAAATTTGAAGCACTGGACTGATAATGAAAATGCATAAGTCCTCAGGATGAAGCAATGGAAGATAGAAGGAAGATGACCGTTGAAATTTCCAGTGCAAACCAGCGTTTGCCTTCAAGCACAGATTTCCAACGGGCTGCTGCTAAGACATATGTCCTCAAGAATGCACAGTGACCTAACATGAGCATTTAAATAATGTCAGAAAGATTTAAATATGTACTTGGACAAGGTTGACGTCCAGCTTGGGCTTACTTACATACTATGTGCAATACCTTGAAAACTGGTAAAGCTGAATGGCACTCAATAATCATTAACAAACAAGTAGAGACCCAGTAAAAAGATTTTGCATGTCGCAGACATCTGAGGGCACATACTAGCCGCATGTTTTCCCATTAGGTGTCCAAGGGCATGCAACACCAAAAGCAATGTACTGGAGATAGACACGATCCACACTCATGCATACCATCCAGCTTTATGGATGTAGTGGGTAGTTTTCAAAGGAATGCATATACGGTACTCAGATTCACAGCTTCTCCCATGGACAGCTATCCAGAGCAGAAAGCTCGTACACTTGGAAGCCGTTCTAATTTGCACTTTTGAAGGCAAAGAGCTTCCTACTTCACAGTCAAAGTCTGAATTCCATTGGAAGCCAATGCCATCCATAACCTGATCATTAAAACTGCAAGAAACAAGGCCCCCTTGGGGTTCAGAGAATGGAATGCTGGGGGTTGACGGAGGTTAGGCTAGAGCAGTAGTGGCGAACCTTTGGCACTCCAGATGTTTTGGACCACAACTCCCAGAATTCCAAGCCTAGATCGTCAGTGACAAAGGATTGTGGGAGTTGTGGTCCAAAGCATCTGGTGTGCCGAAGGTTCGCCACTACCGGGCTAGAGGTTGCTCACTTGTGGGGTACAGAATCCTGCTGAATAAAAAACGATAGACCGCAAGGTTGAAAGGAAGGAGATGGTGAAGCATTTGTTTCCTTATGATTTGGTAACTACCAAATTAGCTGACAGAGATATTACACCTTCTTGCCATGCATAATCCCTTGGGGTGAGTTGGAGGTATCAAGATGTCTTTAGAACCTTCTCTGTAAACCTGGTTCTTTGTCTTCATCTGTGAAATCCACTCGTGGGCCCTCCCCAAGCCTCTTCTTCGGTGCTATGCATCCATTCCACATTTTATGAATCAGGTATGGGACTGACTCCCTTCCTTTCAAGTGTGCATTGCGAATACAACAAGCTTGGCTTGCATATCTCAGGTATCATGCCTAAAGATCTGTGCCACATCACACGGACGCACACGCTCCAGCTCTCCAACTCCCACTCTCTTGAGCTAATGGCACTTGGAAGCAGTAGGGAACTGAGATTGTTTTCTTTTACGCCAGTTGACTATGATGGGGTGGCGATGTCAGAAGGTCTGGTAATACCTTGATCACGTTGTCTTGGCAGCAGACAATGACTAACTGGCAAACAATATGCAGGAAAAAGTATTCATTCATTCATTCTTTATTATGCGGTCATAGACCCGATTTAAGAGCACAAAAGGAAAATTGGTAAAAACAAATAAATAAAACCAATTTGTAATACAAAATGTTAAAGTACAAGCTAAAACCAGGACATGTTAAAAACGCAGAGAACTGTAAGACCCAGTGCTAAGGGAAATCAATAGCATAATTGAGACGTAGCTTATTTTTAAACTTGACCATGGAAGCAAAAAATTTAGCCACAGATTCCGTATTTAGTTGATTTTTGCACACCAATAATTGTGACAAATGCTCTGGTTTTGATCTTCCAGGACACTTCTTCAAAACTGGCACAATAAATCTGTTACATTCTTCTATATAAAAAAGTAAATCACAATCAAGGGCAGCTAGATTATTTATTTATTTGATTTTATTTTGAATATTTTTACATCACCTTTCTGCTTGGAAAAGGACAATAATAAGGGGCAATATACAGCCCAGGACAAAAATTAACTGCTGTATTTTAATGTGAGACAAAATCCAGGGAAGCTGACAGTAAAGTACTGAGAGCAGGGCAGCCGACAGAGAACTGCTAGCAAGAGATCTAAAAATGCAACAAATACAAAATATATAAAACAACACATCCCATGGCACAGTTAGAGCACTCATGGCCAGAAGTATTCTTTGTTTTCAAGCATTTCACAGGTTATGCCTGTATATGTAACTTGCTGTCACGAGGGTTAGGAACACTTTCTCCTTTTTTAAAAAAAAGAAACAGCTGCTGCTGCCCTCCTAACATGAAACCACATTATATTCTTAAAAGGGTATAACTGACCATGGGAATCCCTCAATATGCAGAACAGGTTGGATTTTTTAAAAAAAAACACATGATTTTTTTTTAAAAAAACCTCATCAATTTAAATCATAACACAAATTTTTAAAATCCATTTTTAAAAATCTAAGTGGTCAAAATGCATTTTTTAAAAATTTAAATCATGATCTTCAATCAATTTGATTTTTAAAAAATCATGGATTTTTATCCACCCTGATCTGCGTAATGAAGGTTTAAATCAAATCCATCCTGATGGAGATGGAAATTTCCCAAAATATATTATTCTCTTACATACACACCATCATCAAGCCCACACAGAAGTTGCTCAAAGCACCAAGATCACAGATTATGTCTCGAGCTGCTCGCTTGGCAATGATGCTACCACAATCATATACTTCATTAAGAGATAAAATATAAATTAAGGAATCCTTTTTTCCCCCTCCAACAAAAGCGGCCTCCCCAGAATGAAGGAGTGTGTGAGAAAGCCTTGCAGCCCTGCTGGAATGAGCATGACGTTTTGGTTAATAAGGTACCACAGAAACCACTCCTATTCTAAGAGATGTGAGAAAGGCAGGAGATTTTGGTGAGCAGCTGGCCTTGTCTTAAACGTCCTTTTTGCTTTTCCCCTCGGTTCTGAAAATTGACATGGTTGAAAAGGGACATTTGGAACACAAGCCGTTTTAAGTCATAAATAGAGATGGGCACAAAATGATTTTTT
>JAHTLZ010003526.1:1049978-1062703 GCA_023846285.1 Phrynocephalus versicolor | reverse complement strand
TCTATCTATCTATCTATCTATCTATCTATCTATCTATCTATCTATCTATCTATCTATCTATCTATCTATCTATCTATCTATCTATCTATCTATCTATCTGGATATATATACTGCCAAGTTTAATTTGAAGACCAACTCCAGGTGGTGTCCAAGTAAATTTAAAACAATAAAATAAAAATATCGTTTTACATATATTAAGTATACATGATAAACACATAGAACAAACAAATCATAATAGGGAGTCAGGTAGGTGGCCAGCAATGTGCAGCACTGCCAAAAGCCTCACGGTAGAGCCAGGTCTTCAAAGAACTCGTCAACATTGCCACAGATGGGGAGCCAAATAGATGTCAGTAGGGGTGGCCACTGAGAAAGCCTGGTTTCTTGTTACAGTATTTTTGGGATTCCTTAGGGGTGGCCACCCTAAGTGCCAACACTAAAGAAGATCTAGTTGGATGGGCATTCATTCATCTAAGGGACAGGTGTTCTGTCATATATTCAGGTCTAGAGATGGGCACGAATAAAAAAATGGCGTTTTGATTGTCGTTTAGGAGGTTTGTTTCAGTTCATTTCTGTTTTTGTTTTCGTGCGTTTTGTTACTGTTTCGTTACCATTTATTTCAATTTTTTGTGATTTTTGTGATTTTTTAAAGCAATTCAACTGTATTGTCGTAACGAAAACGAAACGCACAACAAAATTTCCGGTGTTTCTGTTCGTTTCGTTTCATTTTGGAGACAAAATTCGTTTGTCGTTTTGTTGCATAGCAAAACGGAAACGAAATTTTTTTTCGTTTCGTGCCCATCTCTATTCAGGTCCTAAATCAAGGAGTTTCCAGAATCCCAGGATGAAAGCACAATGGAGAGGACAACCAACACCTAAACTATTGTGACTAATGGCTTGAGTGACCAGCACCTTTCAGACTGATACTCACTTCCTTTTCTGTTTATTCCCTTTCCATCAGCAGTGCCCAAGCCAGACTCGAATGACAGTGCCTCAGCCTTCTGAGAAGTTAAGGAGTGTTCACCACCGTCACACCTCATCTACAGAAATCTAATTTCAGTCAACTAAAGCTGGGAATCATGATTATTTCAGAGATTTCAAAGGCTGCAGCTAGCATTTGCCTGAAGGTTTAATGATTGGCCTTATCTGATTGTGGGGCTACATTGTGAAACCACTGTGTTTTTATAAATCTGCCCATTTTGTGCCTTCATATGATACACCCAATTGTCTACAACCACAGAAATTGCCTTCCCACATTACCCAATGCAGACTTCAATTTAATATACAACAAACGCAAAATGTAGGACATAATCCTTAGAGGACCTCTAATTCCAATATGAATCCCGAGCACTTAGTATTAACTCAGTAATAGTGTTAGCTAATAACACCCAGCCATACAGCCCCATTTCCCAAATCTATTTTTAAATAAGAACGGTTGAAATAAAATGAAACCAGTTCCCAGAGTGATAAATATGCACCTGTTTTTTTTTCGCTTGCTGCATGCAGTCCTCAAGACTTCTGCTCCACACAGACTTTCTCATAACTAACCAGCAAACAGTAATCACTTAGGAAAATGCAACAACTATCAGGGATGAAGAAGAAAATAACTAATGGAAGTTTCACACAAACAGTAAAATGTGCTTGAAGCATGCTTTGAGAATGCAAAAAAGACTCTTAAGAGCAGAGAAAGGACTATCGAGACCATGATGCAATGGTTATCAATACCATATTACTATGCAGAAAGAATTATCTGTGAAGTTCCAACCTTTGTGGATACCAACACTGTATATTAGTCACTAAGCAATACAGTGGACCCTTGTATAACATACAGCTTGTATAACATAAAATTTGTACAACATAAAAAATTCCAGAGATAGGGAAAATTTGCTTAACATAATCGTCTATGGGGCAAATCTGTACAACATAAAAATGGGATCACTCTGTTTTTAATGCATTCCTATGGGAATTTGTATAAAGGAAAATTTGCTTAACATAATTTCATTTGGAACGAATTAATTCCTTTATACAAGGTACCACTGTACTGGGATTAAGTCATATATCTGGAGAAATATCCTACCTAGCCTTTTGACTTTTGTTTTATAAGCTTTCCCTAACATGGTTAAAGATTTAAATCCACAAGTTCCTAAGATAAAGAAAATGATAGTTTTCTCCACCATGCTTCAATAATGCCTGCAGCTATGTTAAGACAGGCAAGAGAAAAAAAGCTATGTGTTTCTAATCACACCTGACAGAAAACACACAACAATTCCACCCAGTGCATAAAGGAAAAATGGGACCAGCCCTTGAACACTGTGCTAAGACAAAATGTGGAATTCTTAACAGACACCACTGTTATCTTCCTTCTATCCTTAGAAAAGTACAGATGCCAAATCCAATGGACGTCCCTAAAAACCTGGGTTGATTTTATGAGACTCTTATATGAGTGGCAGCCATGTTACTACTCAGCTGGTTGCTCACTCAGGTTTGGTTGTTCAGAGAGATCTTAAGAGATTTAGAGGTGGACCACTGAATATGTGAACGGCCAGATGATTCAAAGCTGCCAGTGTTTTCCAAAAAGCAAAACAAGTTGAGGAGCTGTGTAGCCATCACAAAAAACAAATGCAAAAGTGGAACAGGTGATATTTTCAGGCTATTATAAAAATAACAAAACATTGCTAATATTTCGGGGGCAAAAACCCCTTCCTCAGAGCAGTACCAACAGGTTGTAGCATGGCAAGAGATCGATTTGCCAGGAGTTATTTCTTAGATGTAGGGTCCTTGACAAGATGGGAAAAAAAGCCAGGCAGTTTACTTGAGGCACGGAGCTTGGATATTCTTAGGCTGCATCCGAATTGAAGGGAGGGAGGTACGAGGTACTGAGATACCAGGAATGAGCTGTCCCCACTACGTACCAAGAAAGAGGCAAATGGACCAAGCTCGGTGCCTCAAGTAAACTCTTGGCTTTTTTTTCATCTTGCCAAGACCTTACATCTAAGAATTAACTCCTGGCAAATCTATCTTTTGCCATGTTAAAACTTATTGGCACTGCTCTGAGGAAGGGGGTTTTGCCCCCGAAATATTAGCAATGTTTTGTTATTTTTATAGTAGCCTAAAGGTATCACCTGTTCCACTTCTGTATTTGTTTTCCAAAAAGTGAATCAAGTCACTATAGAATTTACTCATCAGGACACAGAGAACATACAGGAAGACCTCACTATCTGCAGGGGAACCATTTCAAGTCCTACCTCCTGCATTGACAAAATATGGGGACATATTGAACACTATACACTGCATGGTCTCCGGCTCTAGTGCCCAGTTCAGATAAACATACCCTAAAAATACATATAGATAGACTATTGTGTGGCTACTTCTCTTTGGCACGATGGTCATTCAAACACATGGTCGTTGGGTACAAAAAGCTAAAAAGAAAGGCAGGGTGTGCCAAGTTCAAATATCCATGGGTGGGAGGGGGTAGGGTGGCATGCAAGCAACATCAATGTAAAAAAAAAAGTATATAATTCAAATCCAAGGCAACTCTACACATTATACAAGAAGTAAGTGAGCTACTGCAGACCCTGGTGTACCTCTCTAACAAACTCCAGCAAAATACGCCCATCTGTGTGTATTGTGCTGGTCTTGGACTGTAATAAATTATACTGATTTACTTGCCCAGAAACATGCAAATAGGGACCATGCCCCGACTAAGCCAACCAGATATGCCAATGGATTTCAGGATTGCATGAACATGGGGTCCCCATTAGGCACACTGTGTTTTTGCTGCAGAAAACAGTGATGGGTATGCAGCAAGTGTGTTTTTGGCTGCTCTGATTAATCTTGGGTATTATAATATCTAGTCTCGTGCGCTCCCAGACGCATCTGGTGGGGCCACTGTGAGATACAGGAAACTGAACTAGATGGGCCCTTGGCCTGATCCAGCATGGCTCTTCTTATGTTCTTATAATACTATAATACTGATCAAGCTGCCTAGATGCCCTAAGCACATCCGATTTCGCTTGATTTTGGAAGCTAAGCAGGGTCGGCCCTGGTTAGTACTTGGATGGGCGACCACCAGGGAATACCAGGTGCTGTAGGCGCCTGGAGTAGGAACTGGCAAGCCACTCCAGTGCTCCTGCCAAGAAAACTCCATGGACATGGAGTCACGAAGAGTCGGTCACGACTGTAACGACACAACACACACACATAATACTGATCAGCACAGGTAGCACAGCACAGAAGAGCTGTTTTCCTGTGCCATCAAGCTCTGTAATATGAGAAGTCCCGCAGGCATCCACCTACACCTCTGTGGCCTCGGTGTGTGCACTGAGCCCTGCTTAGGCAGGCATGTGTCTGAACCTGCCTCAAATTTTCTCCCTCTCTCTTTTTTAAAATTGAGAGTCCCACGCCACACATGCACCACCAGCACTCTTGTGCAACAAAGAGCAGAATCAAAGAATCTCGGATCTAGTAATTGGGCTTCTCAATGACTCAAGCTTCTTGATGGATTCAGCTTTGGGAGTCACTGCTTGAGTGTGGCCCAAGAGCAAAGGGGAAAAAAAAAACCAATGTTGCCGCAGCTCCCTACTTAACTCAATCTAGAAGAATGAATAATTGGTGTGGTGACTTCTGTAATTAAAAAGGAGGGAAAAGGACCTAAATCAACGCTGGGACATGTTCTCATGCTTTCAATTCCAGGGTGCCTTCGGGAGAAAGCTGGGAGGGCGATTACTTAATTCTTATGGAAATGACATGTTTATCAACAAAAACATGATTTACTGCCACAGCTGTTTGGGAAAAAAAAGGCAGCCTACTCACCTTGCTGCAAAGACCAAATATACAGATTTGGGTAGAATGCAAAGAGAATGGAGGCATTTTACATGCTGAAACACCTGATATTATCAAATTAAAACAAAATGCAACGATCTTAATCCAAAGAAATATTGTTAGTGTATGTTCTCCCCTTAAAGTAAACAGTAAAGGAATATCAAGCAACCATCAAAAGGAAAATAAAACAGCAGCAGCAGCAGCAAAAACAACAAAAGACAAATATTTTGTGGCACTTCCAAGGACTATTAAATTTTACTGTGAACTATCATGGATCAGGTCTGTTTCTTCACACACATGGAATAGAATAAAATACAGAACAAAATACAGGATTCAAAAGTTAAAAAGATAAAAAGGGATGTTGATAAATAATTTTGGATTTCCAAAGGTGCCATCTGCAAGGTGATTCCTCAATTGCTGGATTTTGGTGTCATCAACACATACAATTTATGCAGTTGCATAAGAATGGAGTGGCCCTATCAAACGGAAACTTCTTTTACTACTAAGTTTCATTGTTTGCTATCTTAGAGGAGCTCAGGATGAAGACAATCTAAATTCAGGGGAAAGGCAGAAGGAGAGAGAGAGGGGGGAAGAAAGATACTGTTAAATGCTGGGAAATTGTGGCTGAAACATGGCTTGAGTTCGGGATGAAGAATAAGATGTTAAGCAAAAGGCCCAGTAGAGAAGGTGAGCTTTGAGGAGAAATTGAGAGAGAGGTATAAATGTGTCCTGGAGTGAGTACTACACACAGGGGTGGGATGGGGACCGTGAATAAGAAAAGGCAGAGTCATGTTATAGAAGCCGATGGCCAACAATCCTTCAGAACTTGTGGTCCCATGAAGGCCAGCAGGTTACCAAGTGCTGGTAGGGCAACCAAGTTTGTCTTGCACCCTCTGTTTGATGGCTTTACTATCCCGGTTGAGAAATGACAATGCCCTTAAACTCCACTGTTAAGCATAAGCTCCAATTCAGTTATTATTTTCTGGTCTTCTTTTTCCTTCCTCTCCCTCAACCCCAAACATTTCCAGATTGCTATAATTTTTTAGGGACATGCTGCAGATCTTGACATCTTGAAGGACCAAGCTTTCATGTTCTAACCAATGGGTGTCTGATGCAGAAATTTTGATAGCACTGGAAAGAAAAAGAGCTGTAGTGGTCTTTTGCACAACAAGAGTGGCCTGTGCTTAACAAGATTCATTTGGCGAAAGCTGCTGTAGATGTCAGCCCCCGTTTTAGGACAGAAAAGCCCCGAACTAGTTGAAGGAATGAAACAAGCTGTCATCAGCATATAACCTTCTTCCCAGGATGTCAAAAAAGGCTCCTTAAGCCTAACAGAGTGAATAAGGAGTTAGGCAAAAATATCTTATCACAACACTGGAAATGGCTAACAACCAAATGGGAGGGATATCTGTTTGACTCTTCCCACATGTCAGGGACAGAGTGGACCTTTTTTAAAGTTCTGTATCTCTTTCAGAAGAGCACCTATTTCTTTTATGCACTGGAAAAAGCTAGACAATTGCCCTCTTTTTATTTGTGCTACTTGGTCATTTTAGAAAAGAGAAAAATGTCCATGTGATTTACTATAAAGACATGTATCAGTTTTAAGTCTGACATGACACTGACCTCCATTAGTTTTACATAACTGCTCAATACACTTTTTGATTTCTCCTGTTATTCTAATATGCAAAAATTATTTATTTATTCATTTAAAAGGTTTTACTCCACTTTTCTCTTTTAAAAACAATCACAAATGGCTTACATCATTTATTAAAAAGGGGGGTTTAAGAGCTTAAAACAGCTAAGTACAGTGGTACCTCGGATAACAAATTTAATTCGTTCTCCGAGGCAATTTGTTATCTGAAAAAATTTGTTATCTGAAACACGGTTTCCCATAGGAATGAATGGGGAACCAATTAATCCATTCCAGAGCCTGGGAAAATGAGACAGACACCTGATTTTTGCTCAAAACTCTTTATAAAGTGCACTTTAAAGGTACAGATGTGATGCAGCCCGGGATAACCCTTTTTTACTGATGCATGCTGGAAATTCGTTATCCGAGGCGGCCCATAGGGAAAATTTGTTATCTGAGGCAGCCCATAGAGAAAATTCGTTATCCGAGGCAGACCCATGCCTAGAAATTGCGATTTGTTATCTGAAAAATTCGTTATCAGGGGCATTCATTATCCGAGGTATTACTGTATACACATTTTTAAAAGAATTAGCTAAACATGTTAAAAATGGTAAATAGCATCAATAGTAAAAGCAACAAGGCACAACATTTCATTTTTAAAAACCTCTTAGACAGCCAGCTACTAAGGGAAGCGGCCTGAAGAGAAACGTCTGTTTGTGGAAGGAAAGCAAAGATGAAGGCCTGACTAGCTTCATGTGAGAAGGAGTTCCAAAGTCTAGGAGCAGAAGCACAAAAGATCTAACCTATTTCACTGCAGATTCTCATTAAACCTGTTCCACGGCAGATTCATTAAACACATTAAACCTGTTCTAGTGCAGATTTTCTGGATAGGATGTCTATTAAAAAAAAAATCCAACACCAGACCAAACTGGAACACGTTACGTCCACCCAAAACTAAATTCTGGAATCACTCATTGGCCAAAAACTCTTTGTTAGTGCAGTCAAGAGTAGACCCACTGAGTCAATGGGGATTTGTTGAGTTAACTCCTCTATAAATTCCATTGATTCAAATGGGTCTATTCAAACTACGACTTACTGGGTTCACCCGAGTTGCAGTTGGAGCAGGCCTATTTGAATTAATGCAGCTTATAAGGTAGTGGAGTCACCAAACCCCCCCTTCATTCAGTGGGCCTACTCTAGTGAAATTTACTGTACTAAGCAAGAGGATCGTGGCCATTGACTTCATACCCTTCCTCCCCAAGAAGAGGCCGGCCAGGATAAAAATTCCATTAGCCTCTGCTCTTCACTAGCCTATTCTTTTTGCTGGGTTTAGAGAAAAGCTTGACAAGGGGCATCCACGGAGCCATTTGCTGCTAAGTGCTCCTTTGTGCAGTAATTGGGACTAACCAAGAAAAAACATTCCCTGTTTTCCCCCTTTGCACCGCCCCAGCTGTGTCTTCCAGGGCTACGGTTTTGTCTCCCAAGTACTCCTGTCCCAAGTCTTCCTCTTTCATTCCATAGTCAAGTTCTCCTCCAGAGCTCTCCACCTGAATGGGCAGTGTCTCCCCGAGGTAACCCACACCGGCCACACCTGTGCCCCATACAATAGCTCCCTCCTGCTTGCATTACAGCTTGGGGGAGACCTGGTCAGGGTGCCCCCACCGGTGGGGAACACTGGCCCGATTGATAAAAACGTGCAGGAGGAGGGGCTCTCTGGCGGGATCCCTTTACCTGTTTCCCCACCACAAAACAGGGAACTAAATGGACCGGGTCGTGAGTGGCTTGGCCTGTAACGCAATCCCGCTGCCTGACAAGTCAATAAAGAGCCAACCCTTCCCTCTTGAGCCACACATAAGAGAGCCAAGGTTAGAGGCAAACACAATTTGGATAGGCCTACATTGGGAGCTTAATGAGCCCCATTATTTGGCTATTGTGGGCAAACACTATGAAGCCAGTAATCTAAATTACCAGAGTCTGAATAACTTGTCACTAAATGGCACACCGAGTTCAAAAGAATCCTTACAATGGCTTATTTATTCTGCTTCACAGAGGAGAACTATTGTCCCACCAGAAGCCTCGGAAAGTAAGGAGAGACCGCAAGAGAAATACTGAAGAAAAGATCCTAAGACAAAGAGAGAGAGAGAGAGAGACAATTACAGAAATATATACAGACTGAAATAGAACCACCTTGTCTGGCAAAGCCTGAGAGTAAGACACTCTCCCTTTAAAAAACAAAAGCATGTTTTTGATTATATGGGCCTCTGTCAGCAAGGCAATAGATGAACAAAGAAGGCAATATATGAAGAAATTCCAGGGAGATGTCTCTAGGAATTTCCCTCAGGATTCTCCTGTGACTATCAAGTAGCTGCCTTTTGTACTGTGCAGGTTCGAGAACTGTGGTTAAGAGTCAAAGTCTCTCTTTGGGGCACATGACACGAAGGGTATGTTACTCTCGTTCCAGCTATTTTAGAAGACCCATGCAGTCAGTGGCGGAAGGAGGGAGATGCAGACCATAAAACACTTGGGGAAACTGCAATTAACTGTGGGCCACAGGTGGACACTGACTGTGTTTTTGCACACTCCTTATGCCACCAACTAAAGCCACTGGAGCGAGTGCAATGCATTGTTTCAAATGAATATAAAGTATTTAAAATGTTGGCTAGTACGGTACTGTAAAAAGCAGGTTTTCCAGTAGATGGACTATTGCAAATAGTAGGTTTTACAGACCTGCATCTCATACACATAAACACATTAGCACCGGCCGTTCTTTATTTTCTCAAGGCAGATCCCATAGGACCATTGAGAGCCACTACTGTGGCTGACGGCAGTGGTTCCCAACCATGGGTCCCCAGATGTTCTTGGACTAAAACTTCCAGAAGTCTTTATCACTAGTTGTGCTGGCCAGGATTTCTGGGAGTTATAGTTCAAGAATATTTGGGTACCCAAGGTTGGGAAACAATGGTCGAGAGGGTAGTGGTGGTGAACCTTCAGCACTCCAGATGTTTTGGACCACAACACCCACAGTCCTGTGTCATTGGCAGTACGGGCTTGGAATTCTGGGAGTTGTGGTCCAAAACATCTGGAGTGCCAAAGGTTTGCCACCACTGGTCTAGGGTAAAGGATACTCTTTCGCTTGAAACTTGATCTCTGTACAGAAAGGTGGTTTAGATAAGCAATTGCAACTCAAGCTCAACTTCCCTACAAGCAGTATTGAAATGAGTGGGAAGCTCTTGCTCAAGATGGAAATATCTGGTGAAATGCCATCACACAAGGGACTGTAGAATTTGGCGTAGAAAGAATTAAGGACTGCCAAAGGAAGAGAGAAATGAGAAAGCAAGGATGTAACACCCCAACAGACTGTCAGGTCTAGGACCAGCTAAGTTGACCCCAATGTCCCTATATGTTCTGGGCTCATATTGGACAAATTAATCACCTGTGTGTCCATCAACCATAACCTCTCAGTCCATTTTTAAAATGATAAATCTGAGGGAAATTGTCTTCTTTACGCAAGGTATAAAGATGGATATCCTGATCTATTTCAGGGGATTGTTATAAGACCTTTCTTTTCAAACTGCCCTCACCAGATGACTTAGAAGGCTATATAAGATGAAAACATAAATTCAGCGAATTAGAACCTCAAAAACAACTCTGAATGGCTGAAGCGCTTTCTCTACATGTGAAAAAATTAACATATCTGACAAAAAACGTTAACAGGACAATAGTTGGTAATAACCCACATTTTGACAGCAGAAAATCTATTGGCAATTTAAGCCAAGGAATTAGTGATATTGTGACTTGATAACACATGAGCTCTCTCTCTCTCTCTCTCTCTCTCTCTCTCTCTCTCACACACACACACACACACACACACACACACACACACACACACTGAGAGAGAGAGAGAGAGAGAGAGAGAGAACATTCAAACTGTATAGAACAGATTTCTTAAAAAGTCAGCAAACTAATATCCGGGATCCATTAAGGAGAAGATATTTCGTAACAAATTAAACAAAGCAATTTATTGAGGCTTCATCTCGAGATAAAATAAATTTACTGGCTGACCTTTTATTCATTTGAAGAACAAAATGAGCTCTAATTGCATTAGACTGGAATCCAGTAAATTTCTTCTAATGTGGCACTTATGCAAGCCCTGCTGTAATTGTTTACTACAAAGATAGAAATGCTCTGATTATAATCTATTTTCCACTTGGTTTTACTATGCAGTCAAAGCACTAGCAAACAAACAAAAAAGAGGCTCTACATCACTTGAGATTCAACACTTCTTCCAGACCTTGCTCTACTTATTGAAAAAGGGGGGGGGGCATTACAAGCATATCTAATTCACTGTAAAAGAAATTCCTTTGTTAAATACGGTGATGCCCGTTTATAACACGCATATTAAGGTATTCTCAATTACTATGTACATATTGATGTAGAAGTTGGACAGCGAAGAAAGCGAGAGAGGGAGAAATCAAATCACTTGAAATGTGGTGCAAGAGGAGAGCGTCACAGATACCATGTGCTGCCAGAAAGACTGGATTCTAGATCAAATCAAGCCTGGACTCCTAGGAGAAGCTAGAATGGCTAGACTGAGACTGTCTTACTCACGGGCAAATTCTCCACAGTTTCAAGAGGAACTAGCAGTCTTTCTCGAGTCTAGAGGCAGCAGGAGTGAGTGGAAACCAGGGCTTCGCCATTAAACATGAAAATACCCAGCACTAGCTCTCTGACCCAATAAAGTTTCTGCTCCAATAAAGCCAAGCCAAGAATGTAGATGAATATTTAAATAAATGTAAAGGATTAGAAATCTCCATCTGTTGCTTGCTTATTAGTCTATAGAGGGGGACACACACAAATGCTGAGAAAGCAGGCTACCAATTCTTATGCATACAGAAAGCTCTGTTAAAATGGGATTGCGGGTCTTTAATAGCAGTCCAAGGGATGCTCAGCCACAGTTATCTTCCTGCATGTGTTTCGTAAAAGCGATTTCCAATTCCGTCCTTCTGGTAGCATGTGCAAATCCCTTAAATCAACTTGTTTCTTTTCAGCCTCTTAAAGGGAAGCTGTTATGTTGTTTCCCTCCCTTCCTCTCCAAAGACTAATGAAATGGACAAGTTTAGAATGTTGTTTAAATGTCAGAAATATAAGATAACAAAAGCCACAAAAATCAGTAGTTTAAGAGGGAGACGAGAGCTGGTTCTTACTCTAAAACGCATAAGCTAAGAGAAGGCCATTGAACGCAGTGTGAGACCTTCTTACAACTTCCAGTCATCTGCTGAAGTTATGAATAGTCATTTTCTGGACAGGTATATAATCCAAGAAGGATGGGCAAAATTTGGCCTTCCAGGTGCTGCTGGGTTGTAACTCCCATAAGCCTTTGCCAACCCAACCAACACTGCAGGATAATGGGAACTGTATGTTGTAACATTTTTGAAGGCTGCACACACGGGCCAGGCTGCAATGAAAGGAGTGCCATACAAATGCCATTTGTGATGGCACTTTAATTATGAATCATTCTCTCCCTCCAACAATATTCAACTGGCTGGATTTCCACATGTCACCACCATCACCACCACCACCACATCCAAAGACTGTGGAGATGGAAGGGACCTTATGGATTATCAGGCCCAGCCCCGTCAAGGAGCCCAATGGGGAATTGAACTCCCAACAGCTAGCTCTGCAGCTAGATACCTAAAGCTTCTTTTTAGAATGTAGGTGAAGAGTGTTTTCTTGCCCTCTGATAGGACTCGTAGCATCTTGGAAGTAGCATCTTCTTTTAAAAAAAGAAATCTTCCACCAACACTGACGCTGCTGGGAAGCTTGAGGGGCTGGGCCGGCTGGTGAGCAGAAGCTTGTGGGGCGGGCGGGCAAGGGGGCGGGCCACTACCACCAGCACCGCCGAGAAGCTTGTGGCGCTGGGCATGCACACGGGGGTGCACAGTATACAGGGCCGGATTTAGATGAAGAGAGCTCATAGGCTACTCCACTTCTGAAGCCCTTCCCAGTCCCACACCCTCACAACTAGAAGAAAATGGAAGCATATTATAAACAAAATGGAGTGAAGCCAAGAATGAAGATGGGTGTTTTAAATTCTGCAATTCACAATTTCTCCTCTAAAGGACACATTATTGCTGATTGTTTTTATTGTTTTTATCTGTTTTATTCACTATAGTATTGTGTAAACGGCCCTGAGTTCCCTGGGGAAATAGGTTGCGGTATATAAGCTTAAAAATAAATAAATAAATAAATAAATAAATAAATAAATAAATAAATAAAT
>JAHTLZ010003526.1:1020736-1046610 GCA_023846285.1 Phrynocephalus versicolor | reverse complement strand
TATTTATTTATTTATTTATTTATTTATTTATTTATTTATTTATTTATGGGTGCCAAAAAGACTCTAATGACCACCCCTCCCCTGACTTCCAAAAATCGCCTTCATCCCTCCCTAAAGATCTGAAGAGCAAGGAGAACCCAACCCAAGGGATTTCCCACTACATGCTTACAAACTGGGGTCAAGAAGAACCGCACCATATCCTAATCCCACTCTCCTTATTTCCCAGAGCCAAAGATGGGCATGGTTCTTCTCCTTCACCCTATTAGGTTTGGGAGTTAACCCTTTCCCTGCTATGCCACACTCAAATGAGAAGGAACACTTTTCTCCATTAGAGCACTAACATACATGGTCATTTGTTCAAGAGATATGTGAACTGGAACTGGAGGGTAGAGCACAGTTTAACAGGAGATCCAATAAGCAGGAAACAAAAAGAATCTGACTAAACGACTCCCCCCCACCTCAGCACCACTGAGATTTTGTCACAAGCGCCTATTCTGTACTTACATTTTATCCTGACCAGCGCCCACTTTCAGGGTCAACCTGGGAATCACAGGAGATGGTGCAGGGACAACGGGCTCCACTTTGATCTGCTAAAGAGAGCATTTATTTTTTGTTAATCATTGATGTATTTCCCTGAAGAGAAACCTCCACGTTGTCTGCTTGGAATCATATAGGTCATCTGACTGTTTGAAAGGATACATGCTCCTTCACCAAATAATGGATTGAAGCTGAATTGAAAAGAGCCATGCTTGTGGCTACCCAGCAGCTCTGTGGAGTGGTGCTCGCTGAAGGTTCTTTTTGCCCTTTTGTATTTACATTACGTGGAACCCAAATGCCTGAACAGTGAAATCCCACCTCTGCCAAGACCAGCCCTTGGAAAATGTCTCGCTGCTCCACCACCTGCCAACTCCTGCCTTGTTTTATCGACCCGCCTTCCCCACCATTGTTACCTGAAGCCAGCCACATCAGTCTCCCACATGGAAGGGTCCAGCCTTGGACATCAGTTGTATGCCACCCCCTCCGCTGTTGCCTAGGCGCCATTGTTGAGGTGGAATGATAGGTTGAAGCACAAGATGGAGTGCTGTGGACCAGCTGAAAGTCTATGCTTCGGGTACATAGCCCATTTTACACAAGGCAGCACGCCTGCTGATCTACTGGTGGGTTCTTATGCACTCAACACTCCTCTGAGACAGGTAGGCAGATGTCTACCTTGGCAAAGTTTTGATTGTTGAGCTGCTCTTGAATAAGTGTTCAGAAACGGTATCTAGCACCAAATGATGCAAGCAAGTTGATTTCTGTGTTTTGCTTTGTTTATCTATTTTATTGACTAATCCAAACTGTCTTTATGCTAACTACAGTGGCCATTAAATTGTGTCCAGGATGAGTCAAAGCTGCTGGTGCTTACCTATAAGAAGCTTGTAAAAAGAAAGTGTCCTGCTTATATACCACCCCATAGCATTTAAAGCACTCCTTCCATACGAACCTACCTGGCAATTAAGATTGAGCCAGGGGGCCCTCTTGAAAGAGCCATCACTCAGGGAGGTGAGAGGGATGGCTCGAAGACACAGGGGCTTCTTGGCAGCTGCCCCCAAGCTATGGAATGCCCTCCCGAGTGAGATCTGCCTGGCACCAACATTGATGACATTTCGGTGCCAACTAAAAGCTTCCTGTTCCAGAAGTTTTTTGACACAATACAGATTGTGGGTCCTCTGATGGCAATTTTAGTGCAATGATTTTAGTGTAAGGTTTTTATTATTGTTTTTAATTATTTACTGATATTCTATGTTTTAATTGTTTTAATTTTTTTGATTGTAAGCCGCTCAGAGACCTTTAGGTAGTGGGTGGCATATAAGTTGTAAAAATAAACAAATAAATAAATAAAATATAACAATTAATTATCCAGGCTAAACATTGCCCCTCCTCCCCAGCAATCTGGGGTCTCATTTTACTGACCTGGAAGGAAAGAAGGCTGAGTTAACTATGAGCTGGTTACTTGGGATTGAGCCCCAGGTCATGAGCACAGCTTTAGCTGCAGTGCAAGCATTTAACTGCTGTGCCATGAGGATCCTTGTGGCTAGTATATCAGAAAGAGTGGTTTCTTCCATATGAATCTGCTATAATTAGAGCTTCTCTAGAGGCCTCCTGTTTGATCCACCACCAAAAAGTCTAGCTTTGTGGGAAAACAAAGTAAGCCCTTATTAAATGGTAAAAATAAACTTATGCAATTTTCTTCCTAGGAAGAATGACTATTGCTTCCTTTGCTCTGTTTTAGAGTGATATTAAATATTTTTGTATGTTCACATCTTCTGTCCTTGAAAGCACTTGCTTATAAAATTATTCCCCATTCCTTACATGTGTGATAAATTAATAATAATCTTAGAACTGCAGAGTAGGAAGGATCTCTATGGATCACTGAGTCCAGACGCCACCAATGAGGCTCAGTCGGGAATCAAACTTCCAACCTCTGGCTCCGCATCCAGAGACCTAAACTACTGAGTTATCCATCAGTTTATATCTGTATATATCTATGTCTGTTTTTATATATCTATACCAATATTGATTCTGACCAATAGATAAGAGATAGGAACCCAGATACACATTTTAAAGTTACTGTAATTGAAAGGTTCATTAGTAAGTCACCTTACTAATGACTAAGGGATCCTATTTGTAACACAATGCAACTCAAACTTATACAAGGAAATAAAAATATGGATGCCAACCCAAGAATAAAAATCACCAGCATGTTTTTTTCACTCAAGGGAAATGTACTTAGATGGTGACAACCGAAGCAATATATGAAGACATTCACTTATGAACAATACCAGTATGGTTCCTTAAATGCAAGTCATTTCAGTTGGAAATTATTCTCAATGAAAGTTTAAGATTTAAACCTACATAATAAATCCCTAACTACTGGCTTTCTTATTATGTTTTGGTATATTTCACATCTTTTCTGGAAAGCATTAACCGTTAGTTAGTTAGTTAGTTAGTTAGTTAGTTAGTTAGTTAGTTAGTTGTACGTAAATAAATTCTCCTCCTGAGGAGAATTTATTTACGTACAACACCTACGCCCTTCCCTTTAATTCATAGCTCCTCATATAGCTCATTAAAAAAGCTAAACATGGTATATGTACTTCAAGAACCAATGGATGCAACAGGATGGTAAAAATTGGGAGATCTTTCTCTTTCGAAGAAAAATCTGCAAATTTACTGTTATTTGGCCAAAAGTAAGTAAATAACCTACAGGAGGGCCTGAGCAAGCAAAAGAAGGATCTCTTAATTGCTGCTGATTTGGGATCAAGTAACTTTCCTTGAATTCACAGAAGGACCCTTCAGTGATTACTCAAGCCATCCTTTAAGAGGAGCATACAGCTCCTATCATCTTCATCATCACTTTCTTCATATGGAAAGCAGAAATCTGCAGGGGAGCCTTCCTGTTCAGATGTAGACTCCACCAGACAGCAAAAACAGTCATTTCCCAGGGTTCTTGCTCACATGCAGAATCCATAGGTAAGAATATCTAAGCTGCAGACCTAACGCTTTCCATTTGGACAAAGACAGCCAAGAGGAGGGGAGTTGGTTGGATCTTCCTTAAGAGCAGAGGTGCGTTAAGACAGAAAAGTCCTCAAAAAAGGTGATACAACCGAAAGGTGCTTCTCTTTGGCCACTACCTGTTCAAATCTTTGTACAGGTATTTGTGAAGACCTCCGAGGGGAACCTCTGAAGAAGTCTAAGCAACAAGGCTCAGCTGAAATCAGCACAGTAAGGCGGGATTACCACTGACGGTCATCTGATGAAACTATTTCTGTCAGCAGCATTCGTAAGGGCAATACCCACATTCGCTATGCAATCTTTTGTGCACCCCAAAACATGTTCTGGAGGGCAAGGGCACCCCCTTTGGTGGAGAGAGACTTGTTTTTGTTTGTTTTTTTGGTTGCTGCTAAGCAACTAGTTTGCTTCTGCGTTTGAAAAACAGGCTGCCAGGCTCCAAACAGCCACAGAAGGAAGGAAGATGGAGAAAAATTGGCCCCATGCTTCCCAAGTTCTTTTTTAAGTCAGAAAATGTGTGTGTGTGGGGGGGTGTGTCTGAGAATGGGGCACTCCTCCAATGTGTGCCCCTCAGATTATTCATAACCTAGACCTATTATTTATTTATTTATTTATTTATTTATTTATTTATTTATTTATTTATTTTTAAGTTTATATACTGCACCTATTTTCCCATAGGGAACTCTGGGCAACTTACAAACAGGGCACTGCAAACAATTAAAACCACCACAACAGGTAATACTCAACAAAGAAAGGGGAGGAAAAAGAAGAGAAAAGTGGAGGATCTGGCAAGAGGTGCACCACCAAAACTAACAAAACCAGTAAGTGACAAGGAACACACAACAAACATTAGTGATTGTCATAAGCTTCCTGAAACAGCCAAGATTTTAGTCCTTTCTTGAAGGCTGTAAGTGAAGGAGCCAGGAGCAACTCGCTAGGCAGTTTGTTCCATAAGGAGGGCCCAACCACCGAGAAGGCCCAATTACGGGTCTTGACTTTACGGGCCTCCCGGGGGGTGGCCACCTGAAGCGAGAAGACCAATGAGGCTCTGGCCATCTCTGACCCACCAGAGCTGGCCAGACCCACCAGAAAATAATCTGCCCATCATTTCCATCTCTATCAGATTCATCATTCAGAGGTGGGTTGGGAAAGAAGAAGCAGGAGGTTAAGTTTGAGCAGTAGCATGTTGATGGACATGCAGGTGACAAACTAGCCTGATACATGCTCCGAAGATAAGGAAGCAGTTGTTGTTTTTCAGTCGTTCAGTCGTGTCCGACTCTTTGTGACCCCATGGACCAGAGCTCGCCAGGCCTTCCTATCTTCCACTGCCTCCTGGGGTTTGGAAGCAGTGTGTGTGTGTGTGTGTGTGTGTTGTGTTATTCCAGTCGTGACCGACTCTCTGTCACCCCATGTCCATGGAGTTTTCTTGGCAGGAATACTGGAGTGGTTTGCCAGTTCCTCCTCCGGGCACCTACAGCACCTGGTATTCCCTGGTGGTCTCCCATCCAAGTACTAACCAGGCCCGACCCTGCTTAGCTTCCGAAATCAGGCGACATCGGATGTACTTAGGGCATCTAGGCAGTGGCAGGTAAACTGCTGCTTGGGTTTTTGAGAAGTTATATCTTTGCCTTCTCAAGTTTTTCTTTCTTTGTGCACCCTTTTATTTCGATTTATTCAGCCCCTTAAGAACTCTTTAGCACCTAAGGCTTTATAATCTAGCATTATCAGGGCTCACAGGCCTTGAATGTGGCTTTTTTGTTGTCAACATCATGGGCTATTCCTTATCCTCTAATTATAAATTTGAAGAAAAAGTGCAACAAGATCATCTTTCCTTATATAATTTTTGCTGCCTCAGTTCTTCTGTCAGGTCCTTCCCCTGGAAATCATCCCTCACTTTATGAATCCTAAGAAGGCAACTTGACACTTTGCAATATAACTTTGAGTTTAATTGAGGAAGAGTAAGTTCATAAATCAAAAAGGAGCCCTAATAAACAAAATTACTCACCTTGCTACTTGTCTACGGTTTTATGATAGAACGTGGTCATTCACGCAGGAGGCTAGAGCTGTGCATTATTTGTTGACATTTAATCAACATGGTGTAGCAGCAGCCAGGAAATTAACAAGGAAGGACGTGACAGGATCATAACTAGTCAAGTGCCTTCGGGCATTCACAAGCAGGACATACAGTAGAGGCAGTTGCTTTACTCTCCTCTTAAGGCGCTTTTACACGACCTCTAAAATCTGGTGGCAACTTAAATTTGGACCAGAGATCGTGGGGGTTTGTCGCTCTTCCTGTGTTCCCACCCCTCTGCACTCCATTGTTCCTGTCTGCATGAGGGGAGGGAGGGAAAAAAAGGGAGAAAAAAATGCAGGCTCACCTCGTCTGCCAGTCAAAGCAGCTCCGAGCTGCCCCGTAGGGATTCCTGTCTCTTAAAGGGGCGGCAGGGACAAAAAAACAAACAAGGCGAAGGAGTCCGGCACTCACACCTTTACAATTCACATCAGAAGATTTTTTTTACCTCCTAGAGGCGAGGCACTTGAAAAGTGCACTGGGACGCACTTAGGTGGGTGTGGTCGTACTTAAATAAATTTAGATTTAAATTGTACTAAAACAATTTTAAGGTCCGCATCTGGGACCCTTTGCCTCGGATTTTAGGGGTCGTGTAAAAGTGCCCTTAGTCTCCAGGAATTGATGTGAAGGAGAACACTGCCTTTGTTCATGGAAGTTCCATGTTGTTCACCCTCACCTCCCAAGAACCAGGAGCCTGGAAAAAGTTATTTTTCTGGATGACAACTCTCAAAATAGATTTATCACGCATGAATGTGCCACAACACAGAAGAGACAGAAGCACTTTACCCAGCAGGCAACCGGTGCAATCTATGAGCTCAAGGTGACTAGCTGCCACAGCTTGCACAAGTAAATACAGTGGTACCCCGACTTAAGAACAGCTCAACTTAAGAGCAATTCGACTTAAGAGTGGAAAACTGTTGGCATTTTAACTGCCGGCTTACAATTTTAGATATGGTCTGCTCAACTTACAATGTTTTTATTTCTTAAATTATTTTTTTAACTTATTTTTTCAATTTTTAGATAGGTACCCTGACTTAAGAGTAGTTCGACTTAAGAGCACGCATTTGGAACGGGTTAAATTTGTAAGTTGAGGTACCACTGTACTGTACCAAGTTACACACTGGGAGAAATGTTTTCAGCTTCTGTATCTAGAATCGGCAGCTCATCATTCTCACGGGATCAAGTTCTCATAAAGCGAGGCAGGAGGAATAAAAGTGGGTGGCAACACTGAGCCTATTTTAAGTTGCTTTTTGACATTTTGCAGCCAAACCACATACTGTTGTAGGAAGAGTAGGCAAAATAATGGCGGGTGGGGGTGGGAAGAGGAGTTTCAATGTTTTCAAGAACTGGGAGAGAGGAGTATTTTAATATAAATACTTTTTTTTTAAATGACTACTTTCTAAGAGCAGAGTTCACGCATAAATTTGAGTGGGGGGAGCAGTTTTGCACCCTCTTAATTTCTATACAACTGTGACGACCTGGAAAGTCTGGGATCAGGCCTGCCCAAAGTCTGGCCCGGGGGGGGGGGCAAATCCGGCCCATCAGGCCATTCTGAGTGGCCCGCGGCTGGCTGGCCCGCCCCTCCCTCCCCCTCCTTCACCCCATGTTTTTTTTTTTTTTAAAAAAATCTTCTGCCAACACTGACACTGCTGGGAAGCTTGGGCGGCTGGGCGATCTGCCGCCACTGGCACCACAGGGGAATGTGGGTGGGTGGGTGGGCAGGCCAGCGGGCCTCTGCCACCACCAAGGAGCTTTGGGGTGGGCTGGTGGGTGAGCCATCGCCACCGCTCGGGAGCTTGGGGGGGATGCAAGGTCGCACAGATCGCCTCTTCCAAGGGGCGACCTGTGGCCACGGCTCCCTGTGCTTCCTTTGGTCCCCACCTCCCTCCCTCTCTCCCTCCCTTCCTTGTTCCCCACCTTCCTTCCTTCCTCTCTTGGTTTCCACCTCCCTCCCTCCCTCCCTTGGTTCCCACTTTCCTTCCTGCGGGTGGGGTTGCAAGGGGTCAGTGGGTGGGGCTTATGGGTCAGTGGGTGGGGCTTGCAGTGGGGTGGCAGGGTCGGGGAGCAACCGGCCCCTGACACATTCTCAGCCACCAAATCTGGCCCTCCTTACAAAAAGTTTGGGCACCCCTGTCTGGGATCCAAATGACAACTTGAGTACAGTGGTACCCCGACTTAAGAGCAGCTCGACTTAAGAGCAGCTCAACTTAAGAGCAGAAGACTGTTGGCATTTTAACTGCTGCCTTACAAATTTTAGATATGGTCTGCTCGACTTACAATTTTTCCCCATGTTTTTTATTTTTTAACTTATTTTTTTAATTTTTTTAGATAAGTGCCCCAACTTAAGAGTAGTCCGACTTAAGAGCATGCATTCAGGACGGATTAAATTCGTAAGTCGAGGCACCACTGTACGTGCATCGAAAGAATGGGAGGCTTGAACAGCTAGTACAGTAGTTTCTGGTACGTGCGGGGCAGTAACAACGGAAAGAATAGAGTAGTAGATTTTTGTGTACATGTACAAAAATGTGTGTGAGACAGAGGATGCGTGTGCCAGATAGAAAAAGAGGGACTGATCTCCCCCCCCCCCCGCCCAAAACGGGATGTTTAGGAATTGGGGATAGTGAGAAATTAAAGAGCTTCATTCTAGAGTAATGCTGGGAACCCAGGACCAGCAGAAGAGCTTTTACAGTGGATTACTAAGCTTCCCAAATCACCAAAGAGGTAAAGTCCAGCAATATAAGACTCCTTTGTAGCTAACTAAAAATACATTGTCAGTGGATTTGTCCAGTTTTATGTATAAGCAATACTTCTTTCACCTGAACTAATACTAGTAGTCATATAAGCCCCTTATTGCCATGGGCGGCATTTTTTTCCCCTTCTTGCTAATCTTCAAGGATTTAGCTTCTTTGCCACATACCTCAGGGCACCAACTGATAAAGCTCTAGCTCTCCGTTTTTCCAGGACACCAGCAGAGCGGCCTTGCAAAAAATGAAAATCACTCAAGAGATTTAAAAGGGGGGAAATTTATTTTCAAAATCCTGACTTGCAGCAAAGAGGTGGATTTTTTTTCCATCTCCTTTTTTTAAAAAAGGCTTATCAGCTGAGATCAGTTCAAATTTTAATTCTATCTAGGGACTCTTTCATGCAGCCTAGCTTTAAACTTTATCTTTTGACAGGGACTTTTCAACAAGGTAACAGGAAGCTTTGTCAATGTAATCTGCCCAAGCTTATATGGCTTTCCCTATAATACAATATATTTCAGGGCTATAAAGAATAGGCTTTTAATAGGTTGTATCATCACACTATAGTTCTAATGTTACATGGAATTATAAAAATCAGGAGCCGAGGACTGGTTACAGGTGGGAAGAGAAGCATCATTTCTTTTTATTTTCCCTAAGTGGAATTTAACTATTTGAGCATTTATTCCTATGTCACAGTTCCTGGTACATACTATCTCTTCATATGTGAATGCATTATTTCTGGTAGGCTATGAACCATGCTAATACTACAGTAAATGTACAGGTGTTGAATGTGTAGTTTCCTACTAGATAGGTATTAGAGATGAGTGCTTTGTACAAAACCCAAAGCACTGCTGCTGCCTGGGCGTCTCTAAGCCTCATCCTTTCTCTCCCAAGCTACCTAGTCCACTTACTGGGCTCTATGCATTTGCAACAGTGCCGATCAACACAGGAGACCGGCTGGCCCTTCCCTGCCTCCCTAGGCAGCCAACAGTGAGGAGGCGGGTGAATCTCCCCAAGCAGCCATTGCATGATTGACTGCTGGGGAAGGTTGGGAAGGGCCAACCAAACTCCAGCGTTGATGAGTGCTTTGCCGATGAAGAAGGACCCTGGCAGTGCACGGAGCCCAGTAAATGGACCAGGTGGCTGGGGGAGGGGGGCATGAGCCTTAGAAACACTTGGGGAATGGCACTTCATGCTTAGTACACAGGAATAATCTCTAATAGATATAGTGGTACCTTGTATAAAGGAATTAATTCGTTCAAAATGAAATTATGTTAAGCAATTTTCCTTGATACAAATTCCCATAGGAATGCATTGAAAATGAAGCAATCCCATTTTATGTTGTACGGATGTTCCCCAGAGGAGATTATGTTAAGCAAATTTCCCCTATCTCTGGAATATTTTATGTTGTACAAATTTTATGTTATACAAGCTGTTTGTTATACAAGGGTCCACTGTAGTTCTTATCTAGGTTGCAGAGTGTCCCTTGATCTTTGAGAAGAGGAAGGGAGTATAGAAACAATTGGGTGTAGTGGGAAAGGAACAACAAAAATAATCTCTTTCTAATCCAAACGGCCAGCTTTTCTCACAAATGGAACACCTTTTCCCAAAGCAACTGGGTACCATGTAGCTAGGTCAAAATGTCCTCTTTCCTCTTTTCCCCTCTTTATTCACTCAGAGTTCCCATGATCTACTCTCCTTACATAAAGAAAGCAATGTGCATCTCTGAAATCAGTGGCAAGATGAACAAATGAGGAAAGCCACATCACTCGGGGACACCAATCACCAATCCAACTCTGTTCTGGTAACTCAACAAAGCTGCCTTACAATGTTGACAATGTCATTACGGCAATGTTGGCAAGAAATAACTTTCTGCAAACATGGTGGCACAGTCAGTCAGCATCTTGGAATAATGGAAGAGTACAACATGTACTGCTATCAGAAGAAAGTGACTAGTGGCCTCTAATTATAGATGCGAACAATTCTCACTAACTCCTTGTTTAAAAAATGTCCCCGTTTCTTTAACAGAGGTGGGCTCAACATCAACAATTTGGTTTTCATTTGAAGTATTCCTTTCAAGAGGTAAAGGTCATTTTGACAATATGTTATTATTTCATTCCCATATCTCACTAGATCTTGGCACAACGAAATTATATTTTTGAACAATTATCTGGGAGTTGAGTCATGGCAAGTGGACTTCTTTTCTTGTGGGATTGAAATGTTTTGATATACCACAAGAAAAGTAGTCCAGTTGCCATTACACAACTCGCAGATAACCTCACCTGGCTGACTGAGAATCTCCACAAACATATTCTGATCATTTTTCAGGGGTTGGAATTGTGGCTTTGATAGCACTCAAGATTGCTGACCAAGGTATCGGATGGCTGATGGTGATAGGCAGATGGAGTCCAACAATATGTGAACAGCACCAGGGTTCTCAGCTCTGCATTATGTGGTCCAGAGCACATAGCTTTAGTTGAGGGAGCTGAATCTAATGATTATGCAAAAGCAAAGGTCTCTGATATCTTTATTAGACCACTAAAAATCACAAATGTGAGTTAGCTTTCAATGCTGTACAGTTCTTCTACAAGCTGGGCACCACAGAGCTCTGGGTGTTGAAGAAAAAAAATTGGAGAAGCTCCAAAAATCATGGCTGGACATGCATGCCAGTCTCCACCATTAAAAGTAATGGTTGAAGGTGTGGGTTTTGGATTTTACCTCTGCATCTCCAAATCTTGTGAGACAAGGGGGTTGCCAGTCAGTTGGCAACACAGGAGACTTGGATATAACCGAGCCATGGTTTTTAGAATCTTTATGCTTTTTTCTCCCTCCACCATCCACTACCCTGTGCTGCCCAGCCTAGTGAAGATGTGTGGGGTGTTGGAAGCTAGCATCTGTTGTCATTTTTAGAGTGATGTAACAAAGATATCAGAGCTGCCTAGATGCCCTAAGCACATCTGATCTTGCCTGATTTTGGAAGCTAAGCAGGGTCAGCCCTGGTTAGTCCTTGGATGGGAGATCACCAGGGAATACCAGGTGCTTGAGGCGCCTGGAGTAGGAACTGGCAAACCACTGCAGTATTCCTGCCAAGAAAACTCCATGGACATGGGGTCACGAAGAGCCAATCACGACTGTAACGACACAACACACACACAACAAAGATATCATCCCCCTTGCCTTGAAAATGTTTGCAAGGACCACATGGTTTCTTTTCTTCTTTTTCATGGCCTTTTGAAAGTGTAGGCCTGATGGTACTATCACAACCAGTAAGTATAACAATGGAAAAGATCCTTTCAGAGGTCCCTTGAGATATGGTGCAAGGCCAGTTGAAAAAACAATGGACTTCTCATTTTTGTCCCCTAATAAACTAGTGGAATACACTCAATAGTTGAAATCCTGTGGCTTTGTTAGGCATGTGGAAGGTAACGGTCATAACATTCAGTCACTTCGGGTTAGCAGTTGACAAGTCCAGTCTGGGGTTCTTGAGTATGTGCCGAGCTAGCGGGTATGGTGTGTGCAGGTGCGGACATCCACCACTAAGAATTCTAGCAGCCACTTGTTAATTGCCACCTAAAAATGACTCAATGTCATGCTTTTTCACCTTCGACATGTGCAACAAAGCAACAGGGCTTTCACTTGATATTTTAAACGCACACAGGTTTTAAAAGCTGTCTTCGGCAATGGAGACAGTAATTAAAAATGCAGAGGTTGTGTAAATGTAAGGCTAAAACCAAATTCTAATCCCAACTGGAGTATGCTAATTGAATCAATGGAACTGGCAAGTGTCAGCATAGGAAGTTACATTAATTCAGTGGGACCATTCCAGCTGGAACTAAAATGTGAACGAGAGATTTGCCGACACTAAAAACACGTGTAATGGATATTCTTGTTTTGTATTTGTGAGAGCCTTTCAAGGTCCTCTATTTTTATGATCTTTTGAGAACACTAAAACAATATGGAAGAAAACCAATATCGTTTAGTTGGGACTTTTTTTTACACCCCTGCAGCCCCTTCCTAACTCTAACAAGGAGGGTTTTTCAGCCCTGAAAGCACAGGCTCTGAGCTCCTGTAAGGAGAGGCAGGAATCTCTCTCTCTCTCTTTCGGCCAGATGCAGCTCTCCATCAGAAGAAGAAGAAAAAAACAGGAGAGATTTCCCCGTACATTTTAAAGCATTCATCCAGTGTAATTTCTATGGTAGCAAAGACAACTGCGCAATATCCCTCACCTCCCAATGGGCTTACTTTTTCATGTTTGTGTTTCTCTTTTTCCTTCTCTTTCTTCTCCCTTTCCTTCTTCTCTTTCTCCTTCTCTTTCTTCTCTTTCTCCTTCTCCCTCTCTTTCTTCTTCTTCTTCTCCTTTTTGTCTTTCTTCTTCTCCTTGGGCTTCTCCTTCTCTTCAAAGAGCTTCTCTGGCAGCACCGACGAGAGGGGCGTCAGCAGCGCCGGGAGCTTCAGGGCAGCCGAAGTGCTGAACAAAGGCAAGGGCAGGTCTCTGGGAGGCAGGAGAAGAGATGCCGAGGACGCCTTGGTCTTCTCCTTTTTCTCCTTGACCTTCTCCTTGTCTCGTTTCTCTTTATCTTTCTTGCCTTTCTCTTTGTCCTTCTTCTTGTCTTTATGCTTCTCGCGCTCTTTCTTGCTACTGCCGTCCTTCACCTTCACTTTGGGCTCGTCATCGAAGTCTTTCATCTTGAACTTGTAGGGATCCAAGTCGTCATCTCGGAGCAGGTCCTTCCATGGAAACTTCGTGTCTTTCCCTCCTTCCTTGTCTTTGCTCTTCTCTTTGTTCTTCTCTTTGTTCTTCTCCTTGTCCTTTTGCTTCTCTTTCTTTTTCATTTTCGTCTTCAGCTCCTTCTTCAGCTTCTTCTTCACCTCCACCGACGAGGCCGGCTTAGTTTTCTCCTCGTACACTTTGAGCAAAGGCTCCGGGGTTGGCGGAGAAGCAGAAGGAGAGGAGAAATAGGGGAAGTTGGCAGGTACGTTGGCGGGCGTACCCATGCTTGCTTTTCGAATGACCTCGTCTATCGAGTCATCCATCGTCCATGAAATGTCGGAACTGGACGTCCCTCCAGAAGGAGGAACTGAGGGGTTCCCCATTTTATTTGTGCTGCTAGTGACTGACACTAATGCTTTCGGTACCGGAGTCTCGGACACCGAAAGCCTTTTGGGACTGGTAAAAATATCCCCTTCTGACTCTGCCCCTGAAGAAAACTCAAACGGATCAGGATCCCTCTCAGCACACGCACGGGCAATTACAGCGTCAATGGAATCGTCAATCGTCTTATCAACCACGGCTACTTTCTTTGCTGGGTTCTCACTGTTGGGTTTCCCGGGCTCCACTGGGGGTGGCCCTTGTTTGACTTGGATATTCTCTTTGCCCATCTTTTCACTTAACGCTGCTAAGGGGGTTCTACTCGGCATCTCCTGCTTAATGGGGACTTGAGGAACATGAGCTGGAACCTTTGGACTTTTAGGGCTTCTGGGGCTCTTTGCCCGGCCCGGTGATTTTTTCTCTTTGGTTCCAGTTTTTGGCGAGTGAATGGGGCTCCCCATAATTGCTGGAGAAGGGGAGACTTTGGGTGTTTTTGGTGTTTTGGATTTCTGCCCCGAAGAGCTTGTTTTCACTTTTGCTTTCGGGGTGAGTGCTCTGGGTTCCAATGGCTTAGGAATCGGCAGCTGTGATTTTGCAATGGGAGCCAGTATGGGTGGTTCAGGGGAGGGAGGGACCAGTTCAGCACTGTCCTGAGCACACACAGGAGAAAGCATTGGGGGCACTTTCTGGGCATTTATTGAACTAAGAGGCTCCCGCGGCTCAGCCGTTCCCTCTGGGGCCTCTCCTTTAATGCTAGCAAGCTTGGGCCGCTTGGCGACGGGCATTTCTTCCACTTCTGGGCTTGCCAATGGTCTCTTGCTCAAGTAATTTTCATCATTAATAGCCTCCTCCTCTTCCATCTCTCCTTCCTCCTCCAGAGGAACCTGCATGGCTTCTGCTGAAGTTCCGCCATCGGTAGGCACCTGCTCCTCCTCTTCCTCTGTTTTGGAAACAAAAAAGAAAAGAAAAAAGACAAAGTTATTGGTGTACCCCAAACCTTTCTGCATGGACGTCACTCAAATCAAACCCGAATGGGTTGGATTAGTTATTTTAATAAATGAATAAACACTAAACCTGCAAAAGGAACAGATACATTAAATTGCATACAATAGTCTTGATTAATATTCATTTATTTAAAGACTTCCTTCCTTCCTTCCTTCCTTCCTTCCCTTCGTACCTACCTACCTACCTACCTACGTACCTCTCCCTTCCTTCCTTCCTTCCTTCCTTCCTTCCTTCCTTCCTTCCTTCCTTCTTTCCTTCCTTCCTTCCTTCCTTCCTTCCTTCCTTCCTTCCTTCCTTCCTTCCTTCCTTCCTAACAACCTACCTTTCCTTCCTTCCCTCCCTCCCTCCCTCCCTTCTTCCTTCCTTCTACAAATAATTATTAGTCTCATGCCCATAAACAATGTGCCCAGTGCCAACCTTTCACTCAGCATGCTAGGCTGTTCCCTTTGACAACAGTGCAATGATGCCCTCGGCATTCATCTACGGTGGCAACTGGAGCCAAAGAGAATGCTCCCCCACTCCATGGCTCTGTACCTGTTCCACTGGAGCAAACAACGCAAGCAGAGGAGGGATAAAAGATAACATGTGACAGATGTGTGCTAAAAGACCAAGAAAACGTTCTCCAACAAATCTGTTTGAAGACAATATAGTCTGCTGTGTGCTCTTGGTTATCTGGCATCAAATACCTCCAGGTTGGTTGTGTTTTCTTGTTTTTAAATCAACACAGCTACATGTTTCAACCAGATATATACGTTCCAATTCCTCTACTGTTGCATATTGTCCGCACTTCCATTTACCTAGGAATACAGGAGCTGAGAGTAACTGACTTTCTCTCCTTGCTTAAATAGGTAAAAAAGGTAAAGGTTCACCCCGCACATTCATACTAGTTGTGTTCATCTCTAGGGGTGGTGCTCATCTTAGTTTCTAAGCCCAAGAGCCAGTGTTTTGCAAGTCCATGGCCACGTGGCCGACATGGCAGAATGCATTTCTGTGCACGGAACACTGTTTACCTTCCTGGTTTTTACGGCGGTACCTATTTACCCACTTGCATTTACATGCTTTCGAACTGCTAGGTTGGCAGGAGCTGGGGTTAACAGAGGGAGCTCACTCTGCTACGTGACACCTGGGATTCAAACCATCGAGTTGCTGACTTAGCAGCCGACAGTTTCAGCAGCACTCTTAGCCCATTGATATCCTCTTTTACCTGGCTGCTTTTGAAGAAACAGAAATACGGTACGCTGATAAACCAAAGGAAAGCTACCTGTGGGTGCTATGGGTAAAGAAAACAAAGACAATTCAGAATCGAGGACGGGAGGGTCTATTGTTTTCTTACCAAACTTTTTTTTTAAAAGCAAAGTACAATTTTGAAACTGTTCATTCTGTCTTGAGTCTGAATCCAACTTAAAGAATCTCATTTGGAAGAGTTGGCTTTCAAGGCTCTGGGAGGGGGCATTTCTTCCCCCTCAAAATGTGTCAATGCCCCAATTTAGGAGAGTTCAGTCGAGAGCCCTAGGCTGAAGCATGAATTTGTGCCAGCATCACAAATTAAGTAAAAAACGAGCTAACAAGCCAAGCTTTCGCCAAGGCCCAGAGGATTTACAGCAGCCAGTCCAGAATGGAGACTTTGCCGGAGGATAAAACCTTAGCCTTCTGTGAAAACAACAACAACAGAAAAATGTCAGGCAGTTCAGTTTTGCTTGGATGGACATGCACATTTCTGTTTCTTTTTTAAAAAGGGGTATGAGGGAAGTGCAATCACTCTTGACCGAGTCGGCACCGGTTAGAAATAGACTGAACCCCCGGTCTTAGTGCTCTAGGCTCCACCAATTTGGTTTAATCACTAGCTGATCTGCCATGGGAATTAAACATGTTCTTCTTCCCTATGATGGCATGAATTAAATCAGGAGTGAGTAGAATTGGCAAATATTTCCAACTCCTAAGTTTTCGCCCTCTGTTTGGTCATCAGCCCAAGGTAGAGATGAAAAAAATATATATCTGGATATTCTTCCCCTCCCTGCATCAAATTCCGAGGGCAGACACAATTGTGATGTTTCCAGTCCAATAAATCTTCCCGGAGCTCCTTCAAAAAACCCCCACCATGCATAGCACAACATTGTTGTTCCTTCCTATCAGCCATGTAAGATGAGTACCTGTATGATGAATATATAAATGTGGAAGGGGCTGTGGAGAACTCTGGTGGGCCCACAAGCCAATGTTCTGCCAACAGGAGTCTTTGGGAGCTAACTTTAACCCTAACCCTAATCCTAACCCTAAGTCTCCCACCCCAACTAAAAAGAACAAGGCCAGAACAAAAAAAACCTAACTTGAATGTAGGAAGCTACCCTCCCCCCAAAAAAGAAATGCATGGGAGGGGAGATTTGCAGCCTTGGTCATTCTACCCCACATTCTTCCTTGGTCAGAATTAAGGTACTTTTTTTTTTCATTTTTTCATTCCTCAATGAGGAATAATTATGGAAATAATTCTATGACCCACATTGCAGGCCTGCTGAAAGATGATGAGTGAGAATAACAATGTCTGAAGAACATTGAGCCCTCTCATGAAAGATTCTGTTTACTGTACTGTTATTATGTTGGTACTGACCAAGCATGGAGAGCCAGTCATTTTGAGAGCAAAATCTGAGCCTCTGCTGGGAAGAATCTGATGAACCACACTGCCCTGTGAGAGATGGGACTGCAGGAGAGAGATGGGCATCATGGCCTAGAGCCAATTGGGTGACACCCATGAAAAAAGACCCAAGCACCATAAATATCAATCCGCTACAGGCTTGTAATAATATCACCATTAAAACAAATAGGAATTTAGAACAAGAACCTGATTTGCAGTTCCCACCTACAATTTCCCACCTTCCCAATCTATTTTTCACAACCATAAATTTTAGTGTTCAAAATGTTTCTCATATTTCTTGACAAATGATCATTACTTTAACTATGTGAAGCAAAGCTAGCATTATCACCCTAATATCCGGTAGGAAGCAAGGAGCTGGAATGGTGTGCATGCTCAGATTTTGCCTAACATCTCCTGGTGGCATTAGATGTATGCTTTTAAAAAAATACACAATGGAGAGATCTATGAGTTTAAAAGTTGTGTTTTATTAAGTTATTAACTTAAAAAAAAACTTTTAAGATGGAAGGAGCCTCCAGGCTCTGTGCACTTCCCAAGCATACCAGCAGTATTCTAGCACCCCCCCCTTATAAAATTTCTTCTTCTTGCAATCCAGGAAGAAAGTTTCCTCTTAGGAATGACAAAGCATCAGCACGAAACTGCAAATCTAAGTAGGCCTTCTAAGATCTTTGGAACAAGCCCTCTTCCCTCCACCCACCTGTATCTCAGCAATAATAAATCAGATTTCTCGGACCAAATAACTCAGTAAAGTCTATGCAGTACATTCCTTGTTTAAACATATTTCATTTTTTTTTTTGCTGTTAAAAATGAAATTACAGTATTAGCAAAGACAAGGTAATTAGGCAGTGACAACCTGCATGGTGCAGCCAATCAATAACAGGAGTATATTAACTAGGCTGACAGTTGTGCGGTGCTGATGGGTTGTAAATGGTTTTGAGACTGACCTGTAAAAACATAGCATTTCCCTAACATTCTGCACCATAAAAAAGAGAGTCCTAAAATGCTATATAAGCAAGCTAACCTGAAATGACACCTAGTATTATAAATAGCCTAATCTATATGTTAATATGGTTGTATCACATAACTGCAGCGAGACTAAGATAACAAGATGACTTTAGGGTTTCTATGGCTACCATCCTGGGCGAACAGGCTGGCAAGAGCCTCATTGCTGACACCACACAAGCTTTCGGAGGGCTTCTCTTTGGTTATTTATGATATGATTTATGATAACGACAACATCTCCCATTTTCTCTCCTTGTCAGATACAATAAATTGCCCTCGTTAATCACCGCTCTTGGTTCAGACCCGATTACAATAGTATAATAGAGGCACAGCTATGGTAATTGTGTGCATTAAGGTGAGATTTCTCACACCCGCTCATTCCCGATAAAAGAAATATGAATCTGGAGATCACCCAGGACAATGTCACTATCTGGAGTATTTCAATATTTTTTTCTTTTGAGTGCTATTGGGTTAGACATTTCTGGGCCATCTAAGATTCTCTCCTGATCCTCTGACTGTGTTTGCGATTAGGGTTTGTGTACAGAACATTGGAAATCTATGCAACACTTACACTTCTTGTGTAATACCACTGGAGTGTGGGAATGCATTTGGGCAAGTATACAGGGGCTGATAAACAGATTTTCCTCTCTTCCTTTACCCCTCCAATATTGTGGGTGAGCTCTTTTTTCTTTACCTGTTTAATATTGTGGGTGAGCTCTTTTCAGTCTAACAGCAAGAATGACAATTTCTCTGCTAGAAACAACCCGCCAGTCATTTAAAAACACACTTTAGCAAACACAAGAAAGCAACTGTCCGTTTCTCCTTGCCACCACCAGGAAAGACCATGGGGTTCGTAGAAGAGCCTTCCGAATGAAGGAAGAGCAAGGAAAGGTTAGAAGAAACCATTCGCTCAGAAAACAGTGAAGCCTCATTCACAGGCAGATAGGATGGACAAGCCACACAGTGAATGCCCATGGAATATTTGGCAATGTTTCATCTATGCCAGCAGCTTATATGAGGTTCACATCAGAGCCAATTCTTAACAAAGGTGGTAAACCTTCTTCTAGGCTATAGAAGAGATGGGACCTCAGGAGACACAGCCTCAGAGGAGAGAGACAGTAGGACTCCCAGCACAGGAAACCAGCTTACTGGTGAGAAGGTTAGACCAGAACTACTCCTGTTGACAATTTAATCTGAATCTGAGCAGTAAACTGGTGCCCAACTGCTAGCACAACAGAACCTTCCTCTTCTTCCCTTGTATTTTTCTGACACACTAACTGAAATGGGGCATAACAGAGATTTGCAGCCCTATGAAGTAGGGTTGAAGAAGATGCATTGGTCTGGAGGATCATCCCTCCACTTCAGCTAACACAAGTAACTCCATCAATGGAAGTCTTGCTCTAATTCTAGAGTCTAATTCTAGCTTCAGCAGGACATTCTCTTTGTATGGTAGAGCTTCCTGTTATATGGCACACACCTCAACCAGGTCTGAAGTGACTGAGACAAGACACAAACGTACCATCTCAAAGACACTGAGATCCTAGAGCTACATTCTTCTGTTCCAAGAATTTATACACAAGGAGTCCCAACCAACAAACTGAACTGAACAGTATAAATATGCCACGTCACTGGCTGCTCTTTAGAGAATTACTAATCTACAGAGCCAAAAAGAATGAGAGGTAAACTCATTATTGTAACCTTAAATCTACGATTTTTTTAAAAAATAGCAGATAAATTCTCATTTCTATTAGTTGTAGAACTAAAAGTTTCTTGGATGGAGAGACAGCCCAGTAATGAGGCACTATGCAAATCAATAAAAGAACAAGTACTGTTTGGATGTGCATCTTAGAGGGAATGTTGGTCTGGGGGCGATGCAACATCATGACTCACTATTCCAAGTCAAAACGCAGACTAGCCCAACCTCCAGTTGGAAATGAAAAGGCGGCAGCAGACTGGGGGATGCAGAACTATCAAACACCACTGGGAAATGGTGGGTTCTGAGAAGATGAGAATTCTCAGAATAAATCCAATTGGTATCCATAACTAGAGAAGATTCACTGAATCAGCTGCTTGGTGACAAGCCATCAGGTTCATTCTAGTTGGAACTAGCTGTTGGGTTTAGGGCCAAATTTAAACCAGCTTGATCTAGCTGAGTGACACTTTGGGGTTGGTGTGGGCAAATCTGTTCATGGTCTTAGCAAGTGTCTATTGGATTTGAATTCCCACTTCTAAAGGATTAACATGAATCAGCTGAGTTGTATATTGAGACCAATGAGTCAACACAGATATAACAGTTTTGCAAATAATATCCCAGGCTGGCATAATGAAAATAGGAAATTACACCAGAAAATACAAGTAGCCTTTGCAGGGCAAGGACGTGTCTTTCTTGATGTCATAAAGAAAGTACAACTGTAAAAGAAGGACACAGAATGTTACCTGGTTGAATTTACCTTGGTCCAAAGGCTTGTGCCAGTTCATACTGCTTGTGCCACACATTCCCTTCTCTGCTTCCTTGACGCATGACCCACTAACCAGCCACTGAACGCTCCCCTCCTCCTCCTTCTCTTTGGATATTTGACCAGCCCCCAGCAGGAGCATAACCTTGCCTGTCCCACCTCCTTATCTGAGTGGGTGAACACCCAAGGAGGCAGAGCAGGAAGCCTGTGCTCCTGCTGGGGACTGGATAAACAGCCAAGGAGTAGAAGAAGAGGAGCTTGCTCTGGCTAGTGTGTGGGGGATTCAGCCAGGAAGGCAGGAGAACCAGCACGAACCTCCAAACTGAGGTTTGTGCCCATCTCTAGGATATGACATCTGCTACACATACACCCTGAATGGATTAGTAGCTTCTAGATCAAACAGGTTCTGAAAAGAAGAAAGATCACCATGAACCCTCTGAGGTTCATAATGGGCCATTTGAATGTCTGAGTACATGACAACTAGTGGTTTGTGTAGGCTTGTCGTACTGCTGAGAAACAGACCCGCACATGCAGAATCATTATGGGTAACGATTTCAATAGCACAAAGATTCTATCTACAGTGGTACCTTGTATAAGGGAATTAATTCATTCCAAATGAAATCATGTTAAGCAAATTTTCCTTCATACAAATTTCCCATAGGAATGCATTGAAAACAGAGTAATCCCTAATCGTAACCATTTTTATGTTGTATGGATTCACCCCATAGGAGATTCCATTAAGCAAATTTCCCCTATCTCTGGAATTTTTTATGTTGTACAGATTTTATGTTATACAAACTATTTGTTATACAAGGGTCCACTGTATATGCAACTGCGGGCTATATCTGACCCTTTGAAAACCCAGGATAGCTCACTTCAAAATTTCCCATTCTTTTCCCCCTGTATTCAAAAGGTGGGCCTTCCATGTACTTTCACTAACAAAGAAACATAAACACATCTAAGACAGATGGGTACCACTTCTGAATCTCTCCTTTTCATCTTATGATGTCACTCAAGCCCAACTTACAAAAATTAGATGGTAATAAACTTGAATCTGTCATCAAAATAACACTAGGCAAGGATAAGAATCCATCATGATCCTCACACAGATTTAAGGATGCTTGCAAATATATTTGTAAGTTTCATATCTTTGTTACTGAGTAGACAAGATTTAGAACTAGACTTGAAAGGAGTCAACTATAAAAGTAGAACTCCTGTTATAGAGAAGATGTTCTTATTCCCAAACTCTTAAGAGGATCACAACAATTAGAACATTTCGGTCATCTCCACAGGCCGTCAAAGATGGCAATCAATTCTTAAGATAAATAAGAAAACTTCTAGAGGAGTGAGACAAGTTCAGACACTCTGTGGAGCGTTGATCTCCCTGTTATGCCAGAGAATAGCAGCATCGAAGTGGAAGAGAAGATGACATCTGAGCAGCAAGGAGGAAACCAAGAAGATATTACTCAAAAGAATTGTTAAGGGCAACATGCTGTTTGGTGAAATGGGTATAGAAACACAGGAAACAACTGTATATTGAGTAAAAACATTAATCCATGTAGTTGTGGACTCTAATTGCCAACAGCTTTCCAGTGTTCCAGGCAGGAAATTTCCCTAGCCTTGCTCAGAGACTGTTCTTACCTCCTGGTGGTTTACCCTTCCAGTGTTAGTCAGGCTCAATTCTGTTTAATTTCTAAGGTAAGGGAAGATTAAGAGTGTTGAGAGTAGTAGTATTATGCTGTCTTTCCATACATACTATTCTTCAACGGGAAGGAAAACATCCACATTAGACTGAAGGGGACTCTTGAGATCCTGGCTTCTTGAAGAACTCATCATGGTGGGATCCGTACTTCATTTATGATATGTTTCAAAACCACCTAGAAACACTGAAAGATTCTCATGTTATTCCTGAGAGTCTAGAAAGCCAGGTTCAAATCTGGGAGTGTGTGAATCAAATCTTACTCTTCCTTGTCTTTTAGACTGCAACTGGCTGGACAGTTCAGTGAGTTGTGTTCCTGGTTGCAGAGCAAGACGATGAGAATTCAACCCCCTGCTGTTTCTGCAGGGGAGAAAAGCCAACTTGTGAGGGACTGGGCAAACTAAGCGGCCATAGAACAGCTCTCTAAAGTGGCACCAGTAAACTTGAGTACGAACTTTATTTCTAGGAAACCTTGTGAAGTTTGAAATGACCTGATGGCACACAATTATTATTCAATTATAAAATCTAGAGACTTGATGGAAAGGGCCAACCTCTAACTTCATGCTAGAAGCAGCAAAACTTTTTCACACTTGCCCTGATTTTGCTTATGTCTGGCATGAACTCATAAGTTCTTATAATAGTACAGTGGTACCTTGTATAAAGGAATTAATTTGTTCCAAATGAAATTATGTTAAGCAAATTTTCCTTTATACAAATTCCCATAGGAATGCATTGAAAATGGAATAATCCCATTTTATGTTGTACAGATTCTCCCCACAGGCGATTATGTTAAGCAGATTTCCCCTATCTCAGGAATTTTTTATGTTGTACAAATTTTGTTATACAAGCCGTTTGTTATACAAGGGTCCACTGTAAATGGGAGAAATCCACATTATTGAGGGCCACCTCCAGATGATCAGTGTAACATAGGGCCGTTTCCTTTCACTTAGAAGAACACGGTTTGTATCTTTCTCCAAACACACGAATACAACACAGGGAGAATGATTAAGAGAACAATTCTTACCTAAATCTGGGTATTCAGGGTCTGGCAGTCTCTATCACACACCACAATACCAAGATTTGTGATTGCACTGGTGGCCCTTGGTGGCCTCTGCACTCTGCCAACATCCACACCAGCTCGAATATAAGTGCATTTATATTGAACTGCAAAGCACAGTTCACCTAAACACCTGATGTCTATGAACAGCCCTGGCATGCAGTCTTAAGTGGTGGCCAGGGAAAGAAGTGAGAATTTAATTCTGGCAGCTCAACTTGTGAAACTTTTTTCTACCAGAACTTATGGATTCACAAGATTATTTGAGGGAGGTGGACTGAGTAACACTTTGCATCCATGATCTGGCAGGCAGCCGCCACATCCCCTCTCTGTTTGCTATGCGTATATTTTAAAGATATATGCTTGGGTCAATTGTGTGTGCGTGTTTTTTTTTTTATTATGTTGCTTATTTTCCCATTTATGGTGAATCTGGAAGTTGAGTCATGGCTACTGGACTTCTTTTTTGAGAGATAGAAATGTTTCGCTGTTCATCCAAACAGCTTCATCGGTCTGAATACAGCTAGTGCAAATCCTCCATCTTATAGGCAGCTTTGACCTCTTGCCCTCCTGGCCTGAATTAGGCTCATAAAATGAACAATGGCCTAAATCGGCTCGTTAGGGGGACAATAGTATCCTTAGCCTTAAGGTGAACAATGGCCTAAGGTGCTGAAACCTATGGTGAATGTTGAAAGCTGGCCTGTCAGGGCAACAAACAAACAAACAAACAAACAAACAAGATAGTAAAACTTCAGCTTAGAAAAGAAAAGTTTCATCTCTCAAGAAGAACTTAGAGCCCTTTTCCACTGACACATTTTGCCTGTGGCTATCCTCTCCCTTGCTTTGGCTTCTCCTTCTAAGAATTCCACATCAGCTGCCCCTAGGAGGACGAGAGTAGAAAGCAGGTGGAAGGCCTTATCAGGTTGCATGATCTTCTCTGCAGCTACACGGTAGCACCTCTCAGGCGGCACTCCACTGCCATTTGAAACTGGAGAAGAGAGCCCTACACTCTTCGGCTTCAAATCGCTCCTGTCAGCACCCCTCGAAAGTGCAACAAGAGCACGAGACCAGCGATCATGCTGAGTAATAGTTCTGCGGGTAGTTTTCTCACTCAAGCAATCGGTGAAATTTAGAGGGCATGAGAAAAATTAAAACCACATCCACTCCAAGCCCTCTTGCTGTTTATGGTGACCTTAGGTTTGGTTGGAAGGGGGAATGCAGAAATCTACCGCTTCTCTTTACAAAACCTCGTGCATCAGGGCCTTGCCTTCAAATAAATATTTCCTCTCAAGTCTGGGAAGAGGAAACACAGCAATAGAATGGCGCTAAAGGCCTGGTGCGGAAAGAAAGCAAATCTCGGAGGTCACCTAGAAATGTTATTTTCCAGAACTATCATCTGGAGTTTTTTTTAAAATTAAAGAATTCACTTAGTTCACTAATTATGTGCTTTAATTGCTGATAGAGATGGGCACGAAATGAACAATTTTTCGTTTCGTTAGCTAACGAAATGACAAACGAATTTTGTCTTTAAAATGAAACGAAACGAACAGAAACACCGGAAATTTTGTCGTGCATTTCGTTTCCGTTACTGCAATATGAGATAATTGCTTAAAATCCTAAAAAAAAAACCACAAAAAATTGAAATAAATGGTAACGAAATGGTAACGAAACGAACAAAAACGAAAACGATTTTTTTGCAAAAATTCACGAAAAACGGAAACGAACTGAAACAGACCCTCCAAACGACAAACGAAATGCCTTTTTTTTATTCGTGCCCATCTCTAATTGCTGAGTCTATTAAAGTGGCATGGGAGTAGCCCTTAAATATAAAACTACACTGTTTAGATTATGCACACCTGTAATGTAGCATCTTAACTATAACTTTCCTGATGGAGACAGAGAAAAACGGAGAATTCCTTTTAAGAGGACGCAGTTTTTATTAGGGAAATAAAAAAGTAACTCAGGCTTTATTTCTAAACCCTACTGCTTAATTTCATGTTTAGGAACTGACAGACGGAGGAAATTTGGGATGAAAAATTGTATTATGGATGACCTGCCCACACTTCCCATTCTTTGAGGGCAATTTACAGAAACACATCTCTTGTGTGCAGATGGCCCCATGTGGTGTGCAAAATCCCTCTTGAAGTTCGGGCAGCAAAGGAGATGCTCCCGCTTTCCCCATTTATCTCCTGTTTCATTCGGTTTCATCATGGCCAAGTACAGTGATACCTTGTATAAAGGAATTAATTCGTTCCAAATGAAATTATGTTAAGCGAATTTTCCTTTATACAAATTCCCATAGGAATGCATTGAAAACGGAATAATCCCATTTTTATGTTACTCAGATTCTTCCCACAGGCAATTATGTTAAGCAAATTTCCCCTATCTCCGGGATTTTTTTATGTTGTGCATAAAATCCAATATGGATTTGACCAAACTCTGGGAGGCAGTAGAAGATAAGAAGGCCTGGCGAGCTCTGGTCCATGGGGTCAAGAAGAGTCGGACACAACTGAACGTCTGAACAACAACAACAACAACAACAACAACAACAACAACAACAACAACAA